>JAKTQJ010000102.1:0-44504 GCA_030558835.1 Blastobotrys illinoisensis | reverse complement strand
TCCAGGTATGTGGATTTACTGCTCTGAGATCTTCCCAATGAAGCAGCGAGCCATTGCCAACGGTCTTACTGGTGCTGCCAACTGGGCGTTCAACTTTGCGCTGTGGTCGACAAATGGGCTACTGGTGCAGACATGAAATGACCTGCATGACGACAACTCAGCTTTACATGGCCCCCCAGAAAGACTCATTGTTATTAGATATCTCATCTACAGCCAGGCGTTATGTGGCATTGAGATGACTTTGACCATTTGGATGAGTGGGGCAAGGTCACAAGCACAGGTGAGTGTTGGGTTTGCACGGGATAAAATGATGCTCTTTCGAAATGAACTGGCCCTCAATTGATATAATTACCATAGATGAATAGAGTGAGACTGGGACCATCGCTGAACATGTTTCTAGAACTATTTAAACTAAATTGGTAGTCTTCGGCTTTGGGCACATAGGATCCAACGGTCCCGTTATGGATGATCACACAGTCATGCACCTCGTACCAAATTTCTGGGCAAGCCGCTTATCTACTACAGTACCACATGTCTGAAGGCTGATCTGTTGGATTTATTGGATTTGTACGAACCGCCCAAAAAAGTGTATTTGCCTACCGCGGTAGCGGCATCGCATGTACTAAGGTCGCGATGGGTGATGCGCCGCGGGGCGTGCGGCTGTTTCACACAAGCTTTCGACGACGGAGAGGGGAAGAGGCCACACCTATTAATAGCACGCGCTCTACACTGCCGTAGCAGCATTATTTGCCACTTGTATGCCCAGCTTTAAACGACTGAGCCCTTCTGCCAAGCATAGATACCGTTTTATGCTTAATTAGCTAAGCGGATGATATCCTTGTATTATTAACTGGTGAGGCGCAGCTGTCAAAAGCCTGTGATAGACACGCAACCCACTATCGCGGCTACCGTGCATAACTGGTCTCACGGCTGTAGATCCGCAGACCTTTCTGTATATATATAGCATTATAGAAGGATTTAAGACCAGCAGAACCATGGGACTTTTCAACAGAAGATCAAAGGAAAGAGAAGCGGAGAAAGACCGTGAGAACACCACTCCTATTGAACCCCCGCCCACATACGGGGCCTCTGGGTCGGGGCTCCCTCAGATGGAGTTTGACGACTTTGCACCGCCGCCTGGGCCTCCTCCAGGGTTCAGCGACAGCTTCCAGCCACCTTCGTACCCCCCTCCAGATAAGTCTCACCAAATGCCTCTGTTTTCAGCGGCTACTGATGATGAGAGGGACATGGGCGATGACTTCTGTAGTTACCACCCGCTGTTTGCGCCGAATAGTCTTAGCCCGGCCCAACGGCAGAAGCTGTCCACAGGGAGGATATCGCTGGTTTCGCCTCCCCTCCTGAGCGTGCCTACAAACTCAAAGCTTACAACAACAAAGCGGTTCCGAGGAGAACTTCAGGATGGCAAAGGGGACGGAACGGCGTACATTCGGTCAAAGAAGGATACCAAGGATTGCATATTTGTCAGTGATGTACCGCTATATGCCCCGCTTAGTGTGCGAAACCCCAAGATCTACTTTGAGGTGGCAATTACGTCGCTACCTCATCCCGAGGAGGCGGCAATTGCCATTGGATTTGTATGTTTGCCCTATCCGCCATTCAGACTCCCGGGATGGCACCGGGGTTCATTGGCTGTGCACTCGGACGACGGGCGACGATATGTCAATGACAGCCTGAGTGGGAAGGACTTTACCACGCCGTTTTCGATGGGTGACGTGGTTGGAATTGGCATTGACTACGTGAGGAACGTGGTATTTTTTACCAGAAACGGCAAACTCGACAGTGAGTGGAGTTTAGTCAAGGACCGCCACACCAATGGTACGGATCCGTACAGGAATTACCAGGATGGAGGAATTATTGGCCCCGATGGCAGTAATGACGTCTACGCGGCAGTGGGCGTGTATGGCTCGGTTGGGGCGGTTGTCAACTTTGGCGGCGTTCAGCCGTTCAAGTATCAGTTGTAGTTTGCATTAGACTGGTTCTTTACACTCGCTTAAGAGCCCAAGCATGATTTGAATAAATGACGAGATGACTGTGAAATGCGCGGCTCGGTTTCTCTGGAATGATTGAGATCTGTAATATTTCAGTTAGTTTCTATAGTTGGCAGTAGTTATTTGACATATTCGTAGAGAATCTGCTTCTCCAAAGCAGTCAGGTCGTTGGCGACAATTTCCCGTATTCCCCCGACGTTATCCATGGCAACCTTCTCGAACCACTCAGTAATGAGACGCTGTGTCTCGTTGTCGACCCTTGGCGTCCCAGAAACAGCCGCAATGCTGGAAGAGCTGTTACCCAGCTCAAGCAGCTCCTTGGGGACACCCAGGTTGGCTAGCGTGTCCACATCTTCCCAGTCATCATCATCTTCATCCGCTTCATAGCCTTCTGATCCATCAACAGATGCAACAGATCCGGCCGGCTCCTTTACTTTGTAGAGCTCGGTGTTGCTGGCCCCCTCGTTCTGAGAGTTAGAAAGCTCAGAGATCAGCAGCTTAATAATCTTGGATTGGATGCTAATTCGTGTATACTGCGCATTCTTGGCTCTCGATCGCGTAAGAATGACGTCTCCCTCCGGCACAATGACATCGCCATTGATATTAATCGACTTGATGCGCTCGTCGTTGAGTACAAAGAGTTCCTGAAGAGCGACAATATTCTTTCGGATAACCTCATACCCCCGCAAGATGTCAAACGTCTCTAACCACTTCGCTAGGACAACCTCAAGCCCCCGCTGACCCTTATCGCTGATTTCAATGTCCCACAGAATGTTGACAACCTCTTGCGGAGATTTAAGGACAAGGTCGCAGAACACCGATACGAGATTCTCCGTGAGAAGGAGGTTGTGAGCATCAGCGAGCCGCACAGCTGTGGCCTGGAGCAGTTTGGAGAAGATCTCTCCTAGATCCTGGCCGAATTTTGTAATGATCGCCGAGATGAGTCCACCGGCATTAATAGTAGCCGATTCTGGACACGCCGGATCCAGCAGCTTGGAAACAATCTCCAAAACCATCTCTCGGCCCTGGATAGCAGTCAGTCGCTCAGATGCATGCTCTACGAGGTAGGTGAAGAGCTCAGTGGTATTTTGCAGAATCTCAACGTCGTCTGTACTCATGAACACCTCAAACATGGGCCGCAAAACGAGGTCAGTCACCTCATCAGGCAATGGCGTTGGTCCCTTTTCAATCAAGCCAGTAATGAACCCAATTGTCAGAGACAAGTCGGAACTATAATCTGCCTTGCTGAGGTTGTTGAGGGTTGTCAGAAGCACGACAAGAGCACGTTCGCTGAACTGGTTGTACAGTCCGTGGTCAGTGCAATACTCGATAAGGTCCTCAAACAGCTCAGTCGCCTCGCTTGTAAGCTCAATGTTGGCAGTATCCTTGGACACTAGCGAAAAGAGCAATTCAACGACTTGAGCATGCTCAATAGCCACACTGTAGTCGAAGCGTAGTACCCATCCCAGCGATTCGGCCAAGAAAGACGGCGTCTCGTCTTCTGCTCCTTCAACCAGAGACCCGATACAATCGATGAAAACCTTTTGCACGGCCTTGCCTTCGTCAGCGCCCAGCTTGCTCTTGATCTTTTGCAGGCCCATGACAGCAGCAGCTCGAATGAGTTCTTCAGGAGACTTGGCATCCTCTACAAGAACGGTGCTCAACAATCCGCTTCTATCACTGGCGGATACAGAGTCGAGAGCACAAAGCGCACCTGCGAGAATGAGCCCACGGGCTTTCAAAACTGCTGGCACAGCCATCTGGCGGCAACTGGCGACGAATGCGAGAATTTCCCGAGTCAGATCGACCCCAATGTTCCGGAGCTGGTCCCCTTGGAGGATAACATAGTATTCGAGAAGCACAGTACAACTTTCCTGGCGTTGCCATGTGTTTTGTGCTGTCATATACCCCCAAAGAGAAGACATGAGGCTCTTAGACTCGACGGAACAAAACATGCGCAGTGCGCCCACCCGTGCAGAACTCGAAACTGTCACCTCGCTTTCCTCAGCGATGAACACATTGACATCTTCTGCCTCATCGCAGTCTCTGTGAAGCTGTGCATAGGTCACACAAACGTCAATGAACTGCTGTTGTGCATGCGGGTCATTTCGGACCTGCTGTTTAAGCTTCTTCGCCATCTTAGCCTCGATGCAGCAGGAAATGAACTCAAGTTCTGCCTCGACGACGTTTTCCAGGCTGACTTCATCGCCGCTGCTGTCGCTGGGCAGCTCTGGCGACTGGCCGTTCTCATCTATATAGCTGGCAGAATACAGTTCCCTAGTAGAGGAGAGCGACTCCCACATGCACATCAAAATGCTTTCCAGCAGCGGACTTATGAGCTCGGAAACAGCGTCCAGACACTCCCTCAGCGCCCCGACCGTCTGTTGCTTTAGCTGGATCACTCCAAAGTCCGCCCCACTAGCGAGGGGAATGCTAATAATGCCATTGAATAGCGGAACCCACGATTCCAGTGCCCTTCGCGCCACGTCGATATCCCCTTCATTCTTCACGTACTGGTAAAAGTTAATGCAACGCTTAAAGCACTCAATGGCGAGGGCACGGGATTCAAACGAGTGTGAATCGCTTGCCGCAATGTCGTATATGGCCGGAAGAATTACCGTGTGCACCTGGATATACTCTTCAGACGACAGGGCGTCGTACAAGATTTCCTGGAGCACAGTGAGGCCGCCCTGGACCTGGCCCGCGTCTCCCCGCGCCAGATACCCAAGGATCACGTCGAGCAGCTCTGGCCACTCTTCAGGGAAGTCTACCGAGGCGATTTTGGCCACCAGGAGCGATGCGGCGGACCGGATCTTGCTCTCTGGGGCGTTGATCAAATGGAGAAGGGCCTCACGCATTCCTGACTTGACCTCGCCTTTGATCGCCGGGGGCTGGAAGTCGGTGAACCCGATATTCCATGACCGCAGCACTACAGCTTTGAGGATCATGAGCGCCGACTGTCGGACGTTGACTTCGAGCGACGGTTCGTTGCCGATGGCCATCAGGTGTTGCGCCAGACTGTCCGGATCCGAGCTTCGGTATCTATCCAGTTCCGCCTCGGAGGACTCTCGGATCTGAGCCTCCGGGCTGTGTGTGTTCCTAACGTACGCCAAGACCTCCTCAAGCGACATGGCAGGTTTGATGGCTAGTCTAGAAGGGCTTTGTAGTGGTTAGTGGGGAGGTTGTCGCGTGGTGGGTTTTTCACCGGCGCGCGACACGTAATTAATTAACGCGACGCGTTCATTTACGGTAATGCGATTGGCCGTTTACTGATATTGTGTGAAAATAAAACTTATCATCGTCATCTCTCTGTTCATTACATTATGGTTGAGATATCGTACATTTTTATAGGGAGGGGGCTAGTGGTAATTCATAGTGGGGTTCAAAGCATGTACTTATAGAGCACTGGCCAACCCATTCCATGCGCCCGTATTCCATGGAGCAAGGAAGACAGCCCGCTGACAGTCCTCGACACTCCGTTCCGTGACATAGGCGTTACTCAGTTCTGTAGAAGAGACTTTACCGCCCTTGGCCAGCTGAAGCGCGACTCTCGTGTCAAGGTTCTTCCAAATGGTATAGTTCGATGGCCACATATACGCCGCCTTCTGCCATGGAGCAATGCTGTTTGTAATCATGGACATGATCTCTTGCACCTGGCTTTCCTTGTCTTTTTCTAGCTCCTCAACACTCAAACCTTGCAACTCTTCATGTGCAGCCTCAACCAAGTCTGAGTCGTCAACAAGGCCAATTGCGCCAAGCAACAATGTAATCTTCAACGAGGTGCCCTTCTCGCCTACACTGCTGTAAAGCTGGTCAAGGGCTACCTCACGCTCTTCCTTGCCACCCTGGGCCCACAAAACCTGGGCCAGGAGAATGACAACGTCTTGGTCCTCTTCAGACAGCTGCAGAGCTTGTCTAAAGAAGTCAATAGATTCATCAAACGACCTGTTAAAATAGCTAGCCAAGCCACATGTAAGCGAGCACGACAATAGACACTTCTTGAGATTCTCGTCGTCGCTTGCAACATCAATGGCAAACTGCGCGTGTTCAATAGCCTGGTCATACTTACCAGCACCAAGACACAACCGAGCCAGATGTGCTTTGGCCTTAGCAAACTTGGTCAATACATCGTACGACTCAGAATGCTCGTACTTCTGTTCAAGGATCTCGCAGTGTTTCGTCAGCAGCAAGATTCCATACTCATATCCACCCTCTCGCTCTAGAAGAAGCCCCTGAAGAGTCAGAGCCAAGTCGGAGGTTGGTTCCAGCATGAGATACTTTTGCACTGCCAACACTCCGGACTCAATCTCTCGGTGTGCATTGTCGTCCTTCCCACGGCTCTCATAGGCCTGTTCGAAGATAGACAAGCCATACAGGAACTTGGCAAGACTGTCTCCACCCTTAGAAATAAGGAACGAGTGCTGGAACGAATTGATGGCATCTTTGGTATTACCCAAGGTGGAATTAATAAGGCCATGGCCAATCCATGCTGGAACGTGTTCAGGATCAATTGCCTGCGCCTTGTTCAGTGCCTCGGTAGCCAACTCAAGATCGCTTTGGGATATGTACAAAGCAGCAAGGTTAGACCACGTCCTGGGCTGTCGCAAGTTAAGCACTAAAGACCGAATGAAACAGTGCTGGGCAACCCTTGCATTAAGTGGCGCAGATGCTAAGCCATACGCATTCCAGAACTCATAATTCCTATGTTCCAGTTGAATGGCCTTCTTGAGACTAACGGTGGACCCCTTTAGATGCTCGTTAATATCTCCCTCCCACTTCAAGTACACCTTGAGGAGTCCAATACCAAGGTTATAATGTCCAGTAGCACGAGAGCCATTGTCACTTCGGCAGAAAGCCTGTGATAGCTTCAAAGCAGCAATGTAATAATTGACAAGGCACTTTTCCTCTTTGCTCAGCCCATCTCCCTTGTAGTCTTCCAGGTCGGCCACAGAGACTACTGGCTGCTTGGCAATATCATCGTCATTCGCCGCCACAATACCAACTTTGACTAGTTGGGCAATCTCATCGAGCGAAACTCTGTGAATTTGCGACCTCACAGTGAGGAAGACTTCACACGCACTAGCAACGCACCTCCACAAGTCCTGCGTGTGGTTATTATCAGAGTTCACTGCAAAGGAGGCGACCTTGATACAATTGATGGCATTATCCACAGCGACGCTGTAGAACTCTTTCACTAAGTTGCTCTGGGCCGACAACAAAAGAGTCTCCACAAGAGCAGTCTTGATGCTATGTTCCTTTGGATGGGCTTTCAGAATGGCCTTGAATTCAGCAACAGCATCGTCGTATTCTGCCACCTCCCGCATAATAATTCCAAGCTGATATCGCGCAATCCAATTCTCAGGGTCGTATTGCAGCGCTTTGTTCATAGCCTTTGAAGCTGCGGTGTACTTACCACTATTCATGTATGCCTCACCAAGTCCGACCCACGAACTCGAGTCCTTGGGCGAAATTCGAAGAGAAGCCTGGAAGTTCCTCACAGCTTTGGCATAATCACGATGATTGAGTCCAGCAATACCAAGTGCCCGATATGGCCAGCTCGGCAACTTGCTGGTATTGACTGTTCTTACTCGGTCAGACTCGACAACACGCGAAGCAACAACTTCCACAAGTTCCCACTCTGCATTATCGGCGAATTCGGTGGCCAGGCGGTGCGCAGCATCTATTTCGCCTGAACTAAGCTCAAATGCTCGGTAGAAGCACTTGGATGCCCTCGACTTGTCCCCAATGGCATCAGCATACACTACACCAAGTGAAGTATATGAGGGGGCAAAGGAGCCATTCTGGTGTAGTGAGTTTACGAAACAGTTGAATGCTTTGGTGACATTAGGTTTGGGGGTGTCGCTGTCTTTGCTGTCTAACGCATCCAGCATGGGCTCGTTATCTCTGGTGTCCCAATAGCTTGTGCCCACACGCCACCAGATCTTGGCTTTCGTGTCCAAAGACTTGGGGTCCATACCTGTAATCTCATTGAGGCTGTCGACGAGAGCAGACCTGCCCGATTCGTGCTTTCCTTGTAGAATGTGGCACCATGCGAGCTCCTGGATTGTATCAAGATCGTTAGGGTGGATAGCTAGAGCATTTTCTAGCATTTCCTCTGCCTCATCGAGTTGGCGGCGCTCGATGAGGATGAGTGCCTTGCCAACGAGAGCAATGGCACTATTCTCCGTCTCCTTCAGAATTTCATCGAAAAGATCGAGCGAGGCGTCAAAGTTCTTTGGTGCCTGGTAGTATATATAGGAGGACGCAATGATGAGTTTGAGGTGTCTGATACCATTATTGTAGGATCGGCTGAACTCCTTGTAGAGCCGATTGATTTGCTCTAGACCGTTCCTTGCAACGTCTATGGCGCCTTCATACTCCTGTGACTGCAGATAGTACTCAGCCAGGACACGATAAGCGAGAATGAAATCAGTCTCTTGTTCATAGCCCTCGGAAATGGTCTCGAGCACCACGGAAGGAGTCCAGTCAGCAGATGATTCAGTTTCTTCAACGATACCAGAAATGTTCGCCTTGATTTCTTCCTCATCCACATCGTCTTCATCCTCGTCCTCTTCCTTTGCTTCCTCTTGCTCTTCGTCTTGCTGCTCACCCTCTTTCTGTTTTTTCCCCTCTGTATCTTTCCCAGCGAGAGCAAGTTTATCCTCTTTGGTCAAAGTAAACTGGGAAATATCCGAGTGAAGGTAGCCATTGATAACCTTGGCAAGGCCATCGTTCGGGTAATCTTTCGCAAATTTGAAGATAGTTGTGAAATCCAAGTCCTTGAAGTCGGCAACATCCTGCCAGTCAATCTCCAGCTTCCACGCGAGTGGTTCGTATGCGCCAATTACTACGAGCCCATTCGCCATTTCATATAGATCGTGGGCTACCTGTGGCTTTTCGGCAGCGGGTGCAACTTTCAAAAAGTTATACAGGTAACGCAGCATCTTGCTTTCCGTCGCTCTTCGCTCGTCGTCATCTGGAGTCGTATTAATCAGACCATTGTACAGAGCCGGGAGCTTGGAGTTTTTGTAAACGTTGTACTTGAACTCGATCTCTTCTTTGGACAGTGGAGAACCAGCAGCTGCCTTCTTTGCACCAATCCCGCCAATGCGGGCCTTATTCTTGGATACCTTCTTATTGATTACCTCCCGCTCTTCACGCTCTACAATGGCGATCAACCGAGAAAAGGTCAGGGGGAGTGTAGGCATTTTGCCTTCCATGAACTCAAAGATGGGGCTTCCTGGCAATTGAAGCTCCAACAGCCGTTTACGAGATTGTTGGTCGCCGTTTGCAGTGACAAACTTGACTGCCTTGTGATACACATCGTTGGCGAAGTGGATCGAATCAGTCTCATGGTAGCATTGGATGAGTCCCACGACAGAGTCAAGGTACAGCGGCACGTTTTTTTGTCGCTCTTGCATCCTCAGCAGACCTTTCCACGCTAGAGGCTCCAGTGGTTTCGTGGCAATAGCCTCTGTGTAAAAGTGATAGCTTGCAGTGGTGTCACCCAACTCGTCGCATGCTTTTCCGGCAAACAGCAGGCTGTTTTAATACGGTTAGTCCGAAACATATTCGTAAATATCAACTTACGCATTATAGTTCTTCGAGTCGTTTTCCAAAACAGCCTCGGCGTAATACTGAGCCTCCTCATAGTTCCCTGAGGTCAATGCTTGCTTAGCATTTTTCAAATTCGTCTTGACGAACTGCATAGCCTCTATCCTCAGTGGTTGCGAAATCGGCTGACGATAGAAGTGCTATCTCTACGTGGGAGAGCCAACGGCGTTTTCCCAAATCTCTCTGCGCGCCCGCCGAAAAAAATTAAGCCGCATGCGGCTCAATAGAACTTGCCCCACCGCCGCCAATAAAGCCTTTATATTTACTCGCCGACCTCATTTGTTTATTAGTGCACCCACCACTGTTGCAATCGGCCATTGAGAGACTCTGAGATGGAGTACTTTGGCATTACCATTATGGTGCTGGTAGATCTCGTACAAGTTCATTTTACAATACGGAATTTGTTTCGCTAAGAGGTTTTGCTCCTACATGCTTCATCTCAAATAACGGATGTCAGATACTTGTGACGTGCGATAACTTCTGCAATGATCCAAGTCGAAATCAGAAAGGGGTCGTATCTGTCTCTCCCCCATAGACCCACTCGCTATATCTTCGTTAATCGTGCAGCTATTTCGGTAGCATCGTGTGTAGCGAAACGAGCCTTATCTAGATATGCCTTGAGGAGATTATATACTATACTTTTTTACTTTTTTATTGCAGCCAGAGAGGGCTGGCTGTATCACAATCACCTTGGCTCCTGTAAACCACACATCATTGGCGCTGCATACCTATTTCCAGTCAGCACTTAGTTGTACCAGCTCCCGATGAATGGAGCCCGGACCGGGGGAGGAGAAAAACTCTAGTCATATGCTATAACAAATCATACGGAATAAAATGTTGGTTCTCCGTCTGGTTCCTTGTCAATTCGCTATAACATCTCAATTGTAAGCCGTTGTAACCGCTTATCTTCCTTTAAATCGCTGCTGACAACCGATGACTGCGAATGAGCCCGTAGTCATCATGTCGGCACGTGATGTTGCGTCACATGATGTGAATGCACAGCCGTGCGATCGGCTGAGTGCGCACTCCCCAGCTGGTCTCCGCCAGGCCACCTTCTTATCGCGCACCCCTTAGGCCAGAGATAAGTACCACCAACTGGCTCGTTTAGATACACTTTTAAAGGTCGTGGCTGTTATCTGATGGATTGTGCCCCATTAGCAACAATCCGTGCACAATAGAGCCAAACCGCCGCTGTTGTCGCAGTATTTTCCGGTCTGTGTGTGGTAAAAGAGCAGCGAGCAGTCCCCCACAGACACTACTTACCACCTCCCATGACGTCTAGGGATTCCAAGACCGCCAAGCTCAATCAAATTGTCCAGGTAAGTATGAATTATGTTGTTTTGTTTGGTATTGTGGCGCTAATATCCGTTTTAGAACTTCTTCTCCAAAGCCTGCCAGGTAGTCGTTGAGTCACGCGTCCAAACCGGTAATAGTACCAGAGGATCGAGGGTGAACAAGTGGGTAAGTACTGCCGTTAATGGTCTATCGGATATGGGAGCTAACAATTGATAGTTCAACCTGGAGTTGGAGGAATCAGAGAGCTTCCGGGATGAACTTAAGGTGTGGAAGAATGCTTCGGTGACCGACCCGCCACCGCCCATGGTCATTGAGACGTATCTGGACGTGGGGACGCTGGGCCCACACCAGTCTCTGGTCCTGGTAGACGGGAAGAACCACTGGAACGCCATGCGGAGCGGCCAGAAGCGGAATGAGGTGGTGTTGGAGCGGTGGATCGTGGAATTTGCGCCTTCCAAAGGCTCTAGTGCAGCGCCAGTGGAACTCCCGGTGGTTTATAAGAAGGCCATTATCTTGTTTCGATCGCTATACGCGTACTCTCGGCTTTTGCCGGTCTATGCATTGAGGCGCAAGCTATTCAAGTCCAAGCTCAATGTGTCCCCGATTTCCATTGGGTGCCGGGTCCTCAATGGAGCGCACCCAATTTCGAGCAAGGGACGTATTGGCCTGACGAGGCCCATTGCGGAGTCCAATGAACCGCACCTCGAGACGTTTTCTTTTACCGATGTCGAGACGGACGTCGGGAACCTCAAGCTGTCAGTTTCGTATCGAATTAATAGCGATTTCCGCGTGAGTGACTCGGAGACGGTACTCACATCGCATTTTCTTAGCATGGATAGCAGCAATAGCTCTACCGGGGGTCGTCCGCAACAGCTATCGCAGGGTACTCCGCCTGTTGTCTCTTCGTTTGGATCTACAGTCAGCGCTCGGAGACCTTCATTCAGCGGCCACCACATCTCTAAGTTTGAAAACCCTTCACGGACTTCGATTGACCAGGCAAGCTACAGCCCTCCGGGGAGTGCGGCACTTCAGCAGAGGCGGTCTTCGGCAAGCTCTACCAAGAGTGCCTTCAGAAGCTCGCCCGAAGAAGCCAAGCATACCCCCTTCATCCAGCCTTTCAAGTCACCTTCGCTTTCCGCATCGCCCAATAGCGAATCGACCGTCGCAACACGGCCTCCGTCCTCTTCACGCAAATCTTCAAATACCTCACTTGCCGCTGTCAGAGGTCACCAGCCGGCTACTACAGCAACTCACCAGCATGCTATTTCAGGTGGCAGCATATCAGGTCAGGGTGGGCTCATATCGTCCTCAGGTAGTAGCGGCTCTGTGCCCAAGTATTCGAGTAGCTTCGGTACCCGGGCCCGGTCTGGATCCATCACCGGCCGCACCTCCCGCCCTACGTCGTTTGTCGGCGACCCATCCAGTGTCGGTAGCAATTCATCTTCTGCCACGATGGAACCGGCTTCAGGGCTGTATGTCGATGATGACGATCTCGGTAACTTTGTCAAGATGGTTGACTCTGCACGCCTGTTAAAAACGGGTCACTCGTCATCGTCGTCGTCGCCACCCGCCAAGCACTCTCCAACAAGTCCCACATCAGGCAACCCTCTTGCTAAGTTCCAGCTCCTGCGCTCTAACCACGCTGCACTATCTGACTCGTTGCAGTCTTCAGCGTACCTTTCCAAGCCCGGTGAGTCGTCGGGCCAGAACCCAGTAGCCCAGCTGTCGTCATCACCGCACAAGAGCAGTAACACGCATATGCCGGCGGTCCCGTCGCGTTTAAGCGAAGAGTTTACTCCGCAGGACCACGAAAAGAGAGAGTATCAAGTTCGCCCGCGTAGGTTTTCGTCTAAAGGAAGCCTCGATTCGACAAGAAGTGATGATCCAACTGGCACCTCGCCGCTAGACATTCCCACTGTAACTCGAAGGATGCGAGGGCGTGAACCGTCACTAAGTTTTGGTACGACGCGCACTCAGGGATATGAAGACCTGCATGCAGAGCTGGACCTCGAGTCGCGGCATCAGAGCTATGATCCTCGGGATGTGACTGTTCGGCAGCCAAATCCGCACCAGACTCGGAATCAATTGCGTGAGAGGCCCAGCGACTTGAGTTCAAAAACTTCTTCTTCACGGCATCGCTTCTCGTTTGCAATGCCTGATGAGGCTGTGGAACCCGCACTGCCAGTTGCACCCATTGACCCTTGTGATGAAGTTGATGATGATGACTTACTCTTTGCGATGAGCGACATGCATATAACCGGTAAGAATAACTCGACTAGCTCATAACTGATAACTTTTATGATAGAATAGAATTTCGTAAGCGTAAGGCATTTATTTTTATTCACTACGGTACTTGTACTGTATCTGCATCGACATTATACCACAGGTGAACTGCCCCATCTCAGACGATTTCGAAGTAATTGAAAAATATATGAGCTCATGATAAGATAAAAAGAAATAGGATTAATTATAAAGCCTTCTGAGACAATACCGAGTAGTGAGCAATAGCAGTAGATATTATATGGGTTGTAGGGCGCAAATACCGTTTATGCGCCCAATAGATCCAAGTACAGATATAGTCACAGACCAAGAAAGTTGGGACAGGGTTTGCAATTTACCCCACAGTTAACACCCCACAGTTAACAATGTATGGGCGATATGCAGGACAAATCGCCGGTTCAGTCAGTAGATGTGTTACCCCGCGTGTCTTCGCCAATTTCACCTCGGTTTGAGGACTCGCCATCCCAAGGGGCTACGTACTACAGGTGGTGCTAAATAAGATGCTCAGCAATTTTTTCATGCTCGGAAGACGGCATTTGAAGTATCCGAAGATGCGCATATACATACGTACTACTGTATAGCGATGCGTGGTTAAGAGCATGTGTGAAAGTGTCCAGAGTTAAGAGGCTGGTAGAAAGCGGGAAAAAAAAGCGGTAGCGGCTCATGCATGACACTTAGGCCGACTAAGTTCGACGCTTCAACTTACTTTAGTTCCCATGCATGCTCCCACGCTCCATTTGATCGACGCGGTGTTATGGTGTAGGGCACTAAATTAACTGGGAGCATTACAATACGTGGTATATCAGCCTGCCCAGTGTTTGGAAGTATTTCTGACCGAGTCCGTCGATGGAGTTCACAAAAAGGTGATATTGCGATCGAAATACCTGCATATCGGTGTTTCACCATGGTTCAGCCGTACGAGCGCCGTGCAATAGCTTAAGCAAATTAAGCATTCCAAAATGACCACATGGAGACCCTGTAGCGTTTGATGAAGGGAGAAAATTTCTGGCCCCAGAGCTATATCATACATTCTGAGTCCAGCACCCCACGTGCGGCCACCCTGCAGCCCACTAGCTACTGTCCCTGTACTCCTACATGAGAGTTCTATCCGAACAATACGCACCTGTAGGTCTGTGGTTACCGGTAGTAGAATAGGCAATCCCACGGATCAGCAACCGCCTGCATTGAAGTGGTACTAGATCTCCGGCATTAATGTCCGAAGATACTATACTCTTTTCGACGGTAGAGGAGAACGTTGGCACGTGCTGATTCTCTCGGATAGAGGCTAGGTTGAGTAGATTGACGACAGACCGGTCAAAATTACTGTGGAAAAGAAGTTATCTGATAAGCACATGGGGCCAATCGACTCTCTCGTACGGCTATTTTTATGCGGAGTTGCAGTACACTAGATTAGAAACTACCGCCGTAGTTGCCGATCGCCAGACGGACAGCGCATACTTCGACAGCTGGAAACAAGTTTACTACACCTTGCACCGTGCTCCCCTCTACACATATACCCCTCTTCCGATGTCAGACGGTAACTCCACCTGCTTCCCTATTCGCAATATATAAGATGTCGCCTTCTGCCAGCTAGAAGTGTAATAAAAGCTTATTCCATAAGCCCTAACGACCTCCCTATGCAGTCACCTTCGAATGAGGCTGGAGTCGGCAATGGCGACTCTGGTAAGAAACATGTAGTAGAGTTCGGCGAAGCCGAGGAGATAGTGGACATTCGTGACCGAAAGAAGAACTGGAGCGATATCTTCACCATCATCTGCGCTGGTTTCGCGCTCATCAGCGACGGTTACCAAAACAATGTCATGACTATGATTAACCTCGTATTCGGCCAGAAATACCCAGTAGAGTATACCTCTACCCTGAAGACTCGAGTCTCAAATGCTTTGCTTATCGGTGAGATTGTTGGACAGGTCATTATCGGCCTTACCTGTGACTATATGGGCCGAAAGTGGGCTATTACCACGACTACTGCTCTTATTGTGCTTGGTAGTATCCTTGCCACTGCTGCCCATGGCACATCAACCCTCGGTATGTTTTGGATGATCATCATCGCCCGTGGTATCATTGGCTTTGGTGCCGGTGGTGAATACCCGGCTTCATCGGCCTCTGCATCTGAGGCAGCTAATGAGACAACCCGAAGGCGAGGAGCTGTATTCGTGCTTGTAACGAACCTCCCACTCTCGTTTGGTGGGCCTTTCGCTCTCATCGTATTCCTTATTGTCTGGTCCGCTGCTGGCGCTGATCATCTCAGCACTGTCTGGCGTGTTTGCTTTGGTATCGGTACCATCTGGCCGCTGACCGTGTTCTACTTCCGATTCAGAATGGCAACCTCGAAGATGTACCATAAAGGCGCAATGCGAAAGAAGGTTCCGTATGGGCTCATCGTCAAGTATTATTGGCGTCGACTTATCGGTACTTGTGGCGCGTGGTTCCTCTACGATTTCGTTACTTTTCCTAACGGCATTTTCTCGGGTACAATTCTTGCCAGTCTTATTGACGACCAGAGCGATCTCAAAAAGGTTGGTGAATGGCAGCTGCTGCTTGGTGTCCTGGCTCTTCCTGGCGTGTTTGTTGGGGCATATCTATGCGAAAAGATTGGCCGAAAATACACCATGATGATTGGCTTCTCGGGATATTTGGTATTTGGTTTGATTATCGGCTGTGCTTACGACCAGATCTCTAAGATTGTTCCTCTATTCATTGTGTTCTACGGCCTTATGAATTCCTGTGGCAACCTTGGCCCTGGTGATATGCTTGGTCTCGTTTCCAGTGAATCCTACGCTACTGGTGTTAGAGGGACTGCTTATGGCCTTTCCGCTGCAGTAGGCAAGGCTGGTGCGGCTATTGGTACCCAGGTCTTCACCCCTATTCAAGACAATCTTGGAAAGCGGTGGACATTTATTATTGCCGCCATTGTCGGCACTACAGGCGTGCTTGTGACTTATTTCTTTATCCCTCATCTTAAAGAGGATGATTTAATGGAAGAAGACGAGAAATTCGCTAGCTATCTCCGATCCCAAGGTTGGGAAGGCCAGATCGGTGAAGATTCGTACATTGAAGAGGTCAATCAGAGTAAGCAGCAGTCGGTCGACGCCTAGGCCTTGTGAAGTTACCTTCTCATTGTATTGTTAGTTTGTAATGTTCTTCGTTTATGTATTCCTTCGCAATACAACTGTTCACTCTCACACATATCTCTATTAAAAAGCTACACCGATTTCAATCGTTATTTGCCACGGTTGTATACAATTGACACACAATTCTTCGTGTCCTCCATACGGCTTGGTGCAGAATATAATGCAGCATCAATTCCCCTCAAGACTGGTAATGCACTTGAAATAATCCGTCTTGTTTTGGCTGAATAGTTCTTTCTGAGGGATAAACTTCTCAAAATCGTCGAGTATGGTACTCCGAAGGAAAACGATTCTGCCCTCTAGAACCATTGGAATGGTCATAATAGTACAGCCGCATCCCCCACAGAATACCTTGTACTTAGGCTTGCCCGATCCCGTCTTAGTTACTGTGTACCTCCTTACTACGTCGTTGGGATCATCGATATGAACTGCCTTGGCTGGATACTTTGCCAGAACTTGGCCAAGATACCCAGAGTTCTTTCTGCAGTCAGAACAATAGCACACTGCTACGAGCTCTGGGTTCGTTTCCACAGACACAGTGACTTGTTCGCATAGACACGTTCCAGATATCTTTCCCATGATTTTTGGCTTGTATCTTGGGTCAACAAGTGATTGTCAGTGCTTCGTAACTGCCTTCCATTTATATACAACCTTCCCCCCTGTTTCTGTAAACCTGCTACCCCGCATAGCTGTGTTGGGGGCGGCATTCCGTTTGGATCAGAGATGTGGAGCCGATCACAAACCGCATCGCTCGGCTACTGTAGGCTATGAATGGTACGCGTGCGCATAATGGGTCTGCATCTAAACTTGCATTTTTCTGGAGATATTATCTTGTGGCTATCGGCTTTAGACGGAACTAGACACTTTCAAAGTGTACCTGTTGTGAAAGTTAGAGGACCGGTGGAAATTTTAGCTTTTAATTTGGTAAGCTGAAATATTAAGATTATGGGTACTGTACCGGTACTGATACTGTGCCCTACCAGTAATACAGTGCCGCGTCGCAGGCGCAAGAGTCCAGAAGAAGACGACTACAGTAGTTAAGTATTTATGATGACAATGTATATATGAAGCCAAGGTGGCAGCGGAATCAAATGAGGGACGGAGTTGATTTCCTCAGCGATGGAGTCGCTGAGAGTCTGGGGGAATACCTGTGTGCCGTGACGTGACTGTCTTCAATTGCAGACACACAGGGGAAGCCCTGAGCTAACCACTCTCAGAGAGGTTTGACCGTCTACCAGTACAGTGTGAAGTAGGCGCGGATTAACGTCAAGGAATTTAGATACCGTGCTCAGGCCCTCCTAGTATCGAGAATGTTCTTACTATGAGATGTCGCTAAAATGTGCTTTTATCAAGTGGTACTGTAGTATCTTTGAGTTATAACACAGATGATATTGGTATAATTCTTTAATAAAGTCCGGAATGGAGGACTACTTTTAAAGTACAGTACATCTAATGACAATGTCTATATGAAGCCTAAAACAAACTGAACACGGTAGTTATTTAGATATTCGCTGGCACTGTTGGATACAGTACAGTAAAATTACCAGGTAGAAAGATAAACGCTGGTTCGTTCCAACAGCCAATAGAAATAATGTAGATATACCGTTAGTATCTACCGTACTGCACGGCTAGGGTCAAACTGTATATTCTGAGAAATTTCTAACACCAAGAGCATGGATTTAAACAGAAAATGGGGTCCCAGCCAGAACAGTAACGAGTACATTTCCCTGCATCACTACTGGCAAATGTTCTATTCAATGAAGCACCTGGGGTTCTTTATATAATACCTACTACCTAGACTGACATTTTGTCCTAAAAAGGATGTAACACGTATACTCATTTCATTAAAATTGTATTTTTTGGCGTTCAACCTAGGAGGTTGAAAATGGAACACTGTGGTTTCTGCTTTCATGAACCAAACAAGCCTGCCATACTAAGTCCAGCACAACCCCTCCCAAACCACAAATAGTATTGTTCGATAGAGAAAATCGTCAAGTTTATGTGTGCAAAAGTTTCAGGGCAGTAATTTATCGACGACGAGCTTGGGC
The DNA here is from genome assembly GCA_030558835.1 of Blastobotrys illinoisensis. Taxonomy (NCBI): domain Eukaryota; kingdom Fungi; phylum Ascomycota; class Dipodascomycetes; order Dipodascales; family Trichomonascaceae; genus Blastobotrys; species Blastobotrys illinoisensis. The sequence continues at coordinate 26,108 of JAKTQJ010000102.1, read as the reverse complement.
CAAAAACCGAAAAGTGGCGTTTTCCGACCACGGAAAAACAATGGGAGGCCGGAGGGTGTAGTACTATGGGTGAAAAATCGCACGGCTGAACATGGCGTTTTCAAACGGGTGCTATAGTGGCTCAAATTACACCAGATCTGAATGGGGTACCTTTAAACTCCCCCGAATGGACCCGGGCCAAAATCTTACATAATCCTTCATAACAAATATTATGTAACCTACTAATCCCGTTCGGGGGAGAGTTTAAAGGTACCCGGGCGCGCGGGCACGTTATAATATTGTTATAACTGCGCTGTTTACGGCCGCGCGGCCGGCCGATCGGTCGACCGCGCGCGCGCGCGCGCGCTCGAGCGATCGAGATATCGAGCGCGCGATCGCAAAAAAGGAAGCCCAACGGGGGGCTCGAACCCCCAACCTTGTGATGACTTTCATCTCCGAGGAGCATTAAGAGTCACACGCTCTACCGATTGAGCTAGCTAGGCAAACGGGCCGAGCAGGGAATTGAACCCTGGACCACTCGCAAACTTCAGATCGATCAGTTATTGATCGTCGCCCAAAGCGAGTATCATACGACTAGACCACACGGCCGCTCAAATTGTTGAAAATCACTTAGATTATGTCCATGGAGACCTGCAACCTCATTTTGAGCCGCATGAGCCGCATGAGCCGCATGAACCTTTTATAAAAATTTTATTATTTTGTAAAGCGTTCCATTCCTTATGCAGGGAAAAATGCTGATTTTTCTGTATTGTCTCAATTTGACCAAATGCCCAAAAGAGCAACAATCCCCACGGCGCGAATGCATGCGATAGGATGGATGGACTCAAGTTAATATTGAAAGCGATTGTTATTATTATTTTGATTGGATTTTTATGTAAGCGATGGGAAAATTCCCGCCATGTGCTGCTCGCAGCCTCTCCGGAGCTCAGCCTGAGCCACCTCCTCAATTCGGATGGTCTCGCAGCGGTAGCTGAGTTTCTTCTCTCTGAACCGCTATTTTTATCCTAAGTTGATGCTGACGCAGGTTTTTCCCCACTCACCTCGGGATCACGTTTGCAGTGGTCTTTGGTAGGGGTAGTGGTTTTCCCTCGTGCCATCAACACACGCGCGCTGACTAATTGGCCCCATCTGTCAAATGTCGAAACGTCTGCAAAGCGGACAAATATTCGAGGTACGCAGTACTCTATAGAGCCTAACTCGGTCACAAGGTGGCAAAGGGCTAAAAATACAGAAAACATTCAGGATTGGTTACTCCCTGTGGCCCTGATTCGGGCGACCGGAGCCTTTAAGCTGGTGGAGTTGACGAGTGTTGAGAATCGATATAAAAGCTTGCATATATTTCACCGGATCTAGTCCTGATCAACTTGCCAGATCAACCAGAGGCTTACGTTCGAGGAGACATTAACCTCCCCCCGGGAAAAAATTACACTTCACTCGTTTATTTGTGAACAACTTCTCGTTCTCTGACTTCTTGTTTTGAGGATATATTGACTAAGTCTTACGGCTGCTTCAGCTGACTGGCAGATACAAGACTCGATATCTCCCAATTGCTTGTTTACTCCTCAGCACAAATTAAGCGATAGATTATTAGCTATTTCCTCAAAGAACTTAAGTGCCAAATTGGGCATACGCCAAGACATAACTATTGAATTTGTTGATTCATTCACCATATAAATGTGCTAAGGTAAACTCACGATGTTAAATAGCTTAATAATAACCTGAAACCTTTATGCTGACTAATCTATGATAGAAATGTAACCTTACTAAGCCAATTCACTTTAAATTGTTACAAATTATTGATTTTCTATCGTGCACCGCGCGCCCGCATTTTTTTTTTTTTTGAATATTTTCATTTATTATACTGAATACAATATGAATAAACTAATATCACAAAAATCGGTGTCAAGTCTCACGGTCGGTAGTGTCTATGCTGCATGCTGTCACTAGTTAATAAATTTAAAATCGGTTCTGCGCGTTATATGCGATGCATATAAAAAATATGAGCCCATACCCGGGATCGAACCAGGAACCTCGAGATTTGCAATCTCACGCGCTAGCCATTGCGCCATATGAGCTCGAATTATTGAACTTTTTCGATTATGAGACATACAGAAGGTGGAACAATAAATCACGTGATCACGGAAAAACACGGGAAAACACAAAATCACGTGATCGCTGAGCACTCCGACGCATCTTGGGTGCCATCGATTCGACGCCGGAACGAGTATTGAATGAATTTTCTGTATTTATAGCCCTTTGCCACCTTGTGACCGAGTTAGGCCCTATAGAGTACTGCGTACCTCGAATGTTTGTCCGCTTTGCAGACGTTTCGACATATTATAACAAATTAATGAAGATCAAATCATTTGACAGATGGGGCCAATTAGTCAACACTCTTGCGTTGATGGCACCAGAGAAACCTTCCTTCTCGAGCGAAAGTTCGTGTAACACCATATCAGGCGATAAGTCCGCAGAATACAGGGGAAAAAACCTCCATGGCTGGTAATCTCATACACCGTGAAACCCACCTTTTCTTTGCATAAAAGTGGTTTTAGCTGTACTGACTACCGCATAGGGTGGGACACTTTCTCTTAATTTGCGGCAGTAAGAGGATGCAGGATGGCTTGGATCTAGCGGGGGAGCGAATAGCCTGTAGGAACTCTTTTGGTAAATATACGAGCTTATGCGCTCAATTTTAAGAACAAATCGAAGTCAAATTCATGTTGTGGTCGAAGCTATTCACGGCAGTGGCCCTTGTGGTACCAGCTCAGGCCATTGGCGGCCTTGGTAGCGTAATCTATGACAGCCAGTCTGTCTATTGACGGTACTCGGCAATTAGTATTCAGTGGCGAGCTCCACCCCTGGCGATTACCGAATCTCGAGCTCTAGAGTGATGTTCTCGAGAAGATGAAGGCTGCTGGCCAGAGCACTGTCTCCATTTAGCATAACTGGAATTTGCGCCCGTAGCAATGGCACCTTGGATTTCGATCATTGCAGAATCTATGAGGAGTTCTATGACATTTGTCAGGAAGTCGGCTTATTTGTCTTTGCTCGACCAGGTCCTTACGTCAATGGCGAGACCTACGGCGGCAGCCTCCCACCGCGTGTATCCACTCTCGATGGTTTGGCCAGAACTGCTACTAATCCAGCCTGGGACGGGTCTATCGGCCATATGTAGAGGCTATGACTTAACAAAACTCACAGACGGGCCCTATCATACTGATTCAGGCTGAGAATTAATTCTCCCTGACCGATGATCATAAGGCTTACGTGCAGGATCTAGAGGATTATTCCGGGAATACAGTGTTAATGTGCCAATTACCTCCAACCAAGCCGGCTGGGCCGATGACAATAAAAAATTCACTGAGGGCGAGGGCGCCGTAGATATCTTCGGTTAGGATCGATATCCACTGAACTTTGACTGCCGTCATCCATGCATCTGGGGCGAAGTCCCTGAAAATGTCTTGCAGTTTCACGAGATGATCAACTCAAAGGACCCAAGCTTCTACCCAGAGTACCAGGGTGGAGCATTCGACCCATGGGGCGGTGCAGGATACAATGCGTGCGGTAAAATGACCAATGCGTCCTTCGCTAATGTGTTCTACAAGAATCTCTGGGCTGGTGAGGTTACAATGTTCAATGTATAAGTCATGTACGGCGGCACTACTGGGATAACTTGTTGGAGCCGACGGTGTATTCTTCCCACGACTACGGAGCTCCCATTTCTGAGGACCGAGCCTTTGGAGAAAAGTACCTCGAAATAAGGCTGCAGGGCTTCTTGGGCCGATCTCCATCTTACTTGACCCCTGTCGGTGCTGGCAATACGACAGAATACGTCAACACCAATCTAGCTACCGGTAGCCAAGAAGAGGGCACCAACTATTACATTGTTCGACACTCAAAAGTCAATACAGTGCTGTACTACTATAATTTCTGAGTTCAAGATCAATGTAAGCACTACGGGCGGTTTGGTTACCATCCCAAAATCGGGTACCATTGCTCTGCAGGGCGGAGACTCTAAAATGCTGGTGACCAACTACTTGTACCCGTTCGAGAATAACTCCATCTTGGGATACTCCACTGGTGAGGTGCTGACTCATTTGACCGTGGAAAACAAGGATTGGATAGTACTGTACTCTCTAAATGGCTAGGAAATCGAGAGCTTGATCGCTGGAGCCGGTGGCAGTACCAAGGCTTCTTCAAAGGATATTAAGATTAAGGATACTAAGGGTGGACTCCTCATCAACATGGAATTAAGACCGTGAGGCTCGAAAAACAAGTCATTATGATTGTCAACAAAGAATCCGCTAAGAGTATTTGGCAGTCCGTTCTTGCAGGAGATGGCCCGGTAACTTCGCGGCGTAAGCTGACGGCTCTGTATTGGTTTACGGCCCAGATTTGGTTCGCAATGCCTCTAGTGATGGAAATACTTTGAAAATTGTAGGCGGCGTTACCCATAAGACCACACCGCTTGGCGTTGTTTCCTCTGGTCGTGTAAAGTTTTTCACCTTCAACGGCGAGAATATTGAAGTCAAGAAGGTTGGCGAACTTGCGAACTTGTAACTGGCATTATATCCGAGAACTTTACTACCGCTAATCTGCCCAAGTGGAAAACAGCTGATTCCCTACCAGAAGTGAGAAACGATTTTGACGACAGTGAGTGGGTCGTTTGCAAACCATACGTCAAGCACTAACCCATTCCCAGCCTACGGGGGTAAGAACATTCTGTTCGCTGACGACAATGGCTACCACAGAGGCAATATTCTGTATCAAGGGCACTTCAGTGGGAGCACATCAGCTAATCTTTCCATGACCGTATCTGGTGGTTATGGACTCCCATATTCTGTCTGGCGTAACGAAAACTTCCTTGGGCTTCGGTCAGAGTGATACTGAGCACTTCGAATTGAGCAAAAGTTACTCTCCGTCTTCCGGTGATTTAAAGGAGGATGGGAATATCGTGCTTGTGCCAGTGGTCATTCTGGCATGGCCGAAGATGATGACAGTGGTCAGGGATTCCGAGAAATTCGAGGAATTCGAGGTTATAATTTCACTGACGAAAGCGGAAAAGAGCTCGGCATCACTTGGAAGATCCATGGTAATTATAGTGGAGAGGGTACTTTCGATAATGTTCGAGGTGTTATGAACGAAGGAGGCCTTTATGCCGAGAGAGCCGTCTGGACGTGGCCAGGCTACAACGATTCCAAGTGGCAAGACACCGAAGACATCTACGTTCCTTCCGGCGGTGGTATCCGAGTCTTCCGAACTACTTTCGACATGGACTTTCCATCGGGTTATGTCATACCTCTGGCTTTCAACTTCACCATTCCAAGTGGCACTCGTTACGAAATGCAGTTTTACGTCAACGGCTGGATGTATGGCAAAAACTCTAACCTGGGTCCCCAGCACTCTTTCCCAGTTCTTCAGGGTATTCTCAACCCAATGACCAGAATACCTTGGCTGTAACCGTATGGAGCGTCGATGATGGCGCAGTTTCATTCCCTGACCTGCAGTTGGTGGCCAGTAAGGTTGTCAAGTCAGGTATGTTCATCGGTAACGGTACCGTCTATTCGCCAAGGTATACACCACGGCTAGGCTATGATTAGAACGAATTTGTATCCTTTTTACACTGAATGAATTCTGGAATCGTCTAAAACTACCTGTAGGTACTGTATTGGATCATAACATGCCGTTGATTCACCGCTGATACCATCTTATTTCTCAAGTACTTTGATAAACACCAAGAAATTGACCATAGTGGACTTTTTTCAAATTTTTTCAGGTCTTCAACCAGATATGTTTAATAATTACGCCCAGGTATATGGTAGGTATCTGGTATACGGCACTACCGGTGCTGTAGCCGGGAATCAAAAAAAAGGTTCCGGGTGTCTGTACCAAGTTGAAAATCACTTTGAAATTTGGCCTGAACGTTTGATCCAAAATCCATCTACTAGCCCTAAACCTAATCTCGAACTAAAATACTGTAACTATACGTGTTCCGACTGCATCAGTCGCTTGTTTGCAGCCGACGTCCATGACGTGCGACCGTTCGGAATACGTATTGGGAACGGCCAGATCCCAAACTCCCTACCCGATTCAAACTTTACACGGGACTGAGGCAGGGCTTTGTAGGAATGTCGACCGGTTCCTTAGATTCATCTATTCCAGAGTCGTCCAGTTCCAATGCACTGAGGTTTTCCTTTTCCTATCCTAGCGGGCAGGTGCGGCTTGCGCTTCCCCATATGGCCGTCTCGTATGACGATGAATCGGGAGATGAAGCTCTCATTGTAGCATATGCCAGCGGCGCTATAGACGTGTACGACTCAGAAAAACAACTAAGGACGCGAATTGAGCTCTATGGGAATTCCGGAAACTCGCACCTTCCGCATGACCGCGAGAACGCGGTGATATCCGTGCTCAAAACCGTGGAGTTACGAATCAACGCAGCTGTACGTAGGGCGAAAAAAGCCCTTCTGGTGGGGTATTCGACTGGATATATTGCCACTTTTCTCCTTCCAGAGGGTAAGCTGTATGCACAGCGCTGTACGGGGTCTAAAATAAAGGATATTAATGCCAACTGCGACCCTGAGCTTCTGATGGTGTGGGGAGAGGAGTGCTCATTCCAAGTGCTTGACGCCTTAACCCTTGAGACTAAGTATATCATTAAGAAATTGCGTGACTGGCCGATGGCGGTTTCGTTATTCGACAACAAGGTCTTGCTTGCTTTCAAGGATGGAGGGTACGACCAGCTTAGGATTTGGCCCCATACGATAGAAAAGTTGGGCCAGGGCCAATTTGGTGGGTTGCTTGGTCCCCAGGGCACCCAAGTTGAAATAAATGACCCGGAGGACGACATTGACCTCATTGTTGATGTCCAGAAAGTGGGCCCCATCTCATGGGTCGTACTTCAGCGGAGTGGTTGGACTCTCTACCGGTGGGAAGAAGACGAACTGGTTAAGCAAATTGGTTCCAACGCTAAGGTGCCATTTAGTGCCCTGATATTTGATACCCAGGACCATGCTGCAGACAAGGATCATATGATAGAAGAACAGTTTGGAATCCTCAGCAGCGACGACAGCATCATGTGGGTGCACCAATCAAATGTCCAATTGCTTGAACCGATATGGGATACTGACAAAACGGAGATAATTCAAGTTATGTTCCATTCCAAGTCGAAAAAGTTATGTCTTTTTGCAATGGACGAGCGGGGAATAATTCTTCACTGGGCAGATACCTCAGCACACCAGATTCAATGGGACGAGGAGCCTCAAGTCCTGGAACCCAGGAAAGGACCTGGGTACAAAAGCTTTATTTCAGCGGTCCATGGGAGTCATATTATTGTCGCCGAAGATGGGGTCATGACTCTGTACAACCTGGGCGAGTTCTTGACCTCATTCCAGCAAGTCAAGCCTCTCGTTACGCTGAGCAGCGGAAAGTTTACCGCAATAGAATCTACAACTCAGAACATATCCTACATTGTCGCTGGAACGTCGGAAGGAAAGCTTCTTTCTATCAATAAAGATACGGGGCAGATAATCTACAACGTTTCCCTATTTGCTTCGTCAACGCTCAGCTGCCTGCGATTTCCTTCAGCTACGGACAACGGACGATTGGCCGATGAAATTGTAGCCGTGTCTCGCAATGCGACTATAAGCGTTATTGACCTAGTGTCGGGCGTGAAGAGAGCTGTCATACCTGGTAATAACAACGAGATCACTCGAATGTATAGGGTAACGAGCGGTAATGCGGAAACTGGAATCGCAATATCTTACGAAAACGGCGAATCTCGGGTTTGGAATTTGGACTCTGGAGAGGAGATGGACTCGGATTTGGATGCATACCCAGAAAAGATCGAAATTGCGAAGTTGTACCCACACCCAGGTACCAAGGATAAGCTTCTACCCATGAAATCGGCTGATCCCACTGAGGGTCCACATGTTTTAGCTGATATGGGGTCCATCATTGATGAGTACGGGCGGTATTTGGAAGATAAGTTACAAAGCCCCAGCATGATTAATGAAATCAAGGCCCTAATCAATGCATTGGTGCCCATCTATGAGAACAGGGCGACAAAGACCTGGCAGAAGTGTCTGTATACCCAAATGATGAGCAATGCGAAAATGGCTATTGGAAGCGCGGGCTATGTTGGGCCGTATATTACTTCGTCGGCCACCTGCACTGGTCCGGGCGAAGATAACTACGTGTTTGCGGCGAGCATAGCAGTCTGGATCATTCTTGTTAAAATCGTACTTCACTCTGAGAGCATTGATGTACCAACAAGCCGGATACTGGCATGGCTTACAGATCTAATTGGATTTGATACATCCGATGTCAGTGGATTTGCGGCGCTTGCAGCTAATAGCTCCAACCTGTACATTCGGCGCGTTGCTCGCCACTGCGTGAAGGAATTGGTGGGAATGACAGACGCTAGCGCAGGACACTCATCGACCGAAAAATCGGTTAGCAAGCAATACTCGAGAATGAATAAGCTGATTAATGAGTGGGAACCTAACCTGCCGTCGAGGAACACACAGGAAATGTACGGAGATAAAAGCCTTCAGGCGATTGAAATCTTGTCTCCTCTTTGTATTGCAAAGCTGGGCAAGAACAATCTCTCTGCTGCGACTGACGAAGAGAAACGAAGTTATGACAGGCTGGCGCGGCAAGTTGCAGAAAGCCTGCAGATATATTTGACCGGTGACACGCCTGATGAGAATCGAGACACTGCAATTGTGTTTATCGGCAAGGGATGGGGTGTATGGCAGAAATACTTCAACCCTATCAGTATTATGAGCGCGTTGGTTCAGCTCTTATGCCAAAATGGGTACTGCACCAAGAGATTGGATAATCCTGTTGTGGCAATGTGTCTCAGATGTATCAATGGGATTGCGGTGCAGAATAATCGATTGCTCGTTTCTACGCTTCTACTGCTACTTGGTCCAGACACGTCAATTGATGAACGGATATGTTCAATTCGGCTTATCAGCAGTTTAATGACATCGGCTGCAAAAATGCCGGATCGCCCGGACGATGCAGAATCAATAGGCAGAGATCTATTGACCATTGTGTCGAGTATCGTGAAGCTTCTTGATCCTAATGACCCGTATCTTAAGGAGCTTGCGCCTCTATCCAGCACCTCCCTGATGAGCGAAGCTACGCAGTTTTTGTCGAGCGCAATGAATGCGTTTCCAGAACTGCTAGCGTTTCACAAAGGACAACAACGGCTTGCAGTTGCCAGTCCGGATGCTGGTAGACTCACTGGGTTTGTCTATGATTTGCGGACAGGTACTATCATCGCGTCCCTTCTTTCAGGCAACGACAGCCAAGGGTCGCACAAGCTTACGAACGTTGGGTTTTCGCCCGATGGCAAGCAGCTTGCAGGCGTTATTGACGGTTCACGGGTTGCCGTGTGGAAATTAGGAGCAGGTATTATGTCTCTACTTCAAACGTTCTCCATCAGCAGCCACGATCCTTCTACCTCACATGACGGATTGAGTACTATCGAGCCTAAGGAGGAACACTGTGGAAAGAGATACGAATGGACCACGACTAACAGCATTGAGATTGCTTAGGTTATGTATTTTATTTATTACCTCCTCTGTATAATGTCTAGCTCCGAACAGTGTAGATCCACTTCCGCCGCAAGTCGTCATGGAGTGATAAGTGTAGAAAGGGTGAGTTCATTAATCGTCATGTTCGCGATATCAATTGTTACGTATTAAATAAATAGCCTAAAAAAGAGGTTACAACGAAGCCAGCACATTGTCAACGTCCTTCTCGGACAACACAACGCCAGACTCGGAGCACTTAGCTTTTGACCGTAGCTCTGAGCACAGCCCGTCAATGTCAAGGTCATTAAATTTGGGATGGGTCGACACTCGATCCCAGATCGCCGAGCAAGTCATCAAAGGCTTGGTCTGAGCCGGAACAACTTCATCAGCGTCGCTTTTAGCTGGCTTGCTATCAACGACAGAGGCCGGCGACGGCTCCGTACTGCCACTGCCCATCAGCGGGTTCTCCAAAGGATCAAACAGGCTGAACTCGTTCGTTTGAAGCTCAGGCAGTTGGAATTCCGAGTTTTCAAACAGCGGATCTCTGTAGCTGCCCAAAAAGTCAAGGTCAAACGGCGGGAACATGACCGCAGCGTCTGCGTTGCTGCTGTCCTTTCGGTCCGGCAAAGTCTGCTTCATAATGCCGGGCTTAATCGACGGCTTTGAAGAGGCCAGAGAAGACATTTGGTTAGTAGTCGCCGAAGGGAAAGTGCTAGGCAGGCGCGCCTTTGGCACAGGGTCATCTTTTTGGCCGCACGCCAGCGACAGCTGGTCACAAAAGCTCTCTTCCTCAAACGAGCCACTCTTGCAGTCCTTACAGCCATCGCCATGTGGAGTTGTGATCTGCGAAACCGTTGTAAACGGCGAGGACGAGCTGTAGCTCTGAGGAGAAATGCCATCGCTCGGTGACGTCTGCGGCTTGGAGCTATCGGCCGGCGACAGCCCTTTCACACTTGTGCTGGAGCTGCTGGTCTGCGAACTCCGGTGTATCGACTGCGGGCTTGGGTATGGGTTATTATTCATGTTGCTGTTATTATTGCTGTTGTTGTTGGAGATGTTCGTAGTCGTGGTATCATTGCCCTTCACAGAGGACGGGAAGAAAGGGAACTCAAAGGTGAACTGCTTAGGCTGACCAGACGAGTCTGTACCAATGCCCGACCCGGTAGTACTGTTTTGAGACCCCCTGGTACGGTACTTGGAAAGCTCTTGCTGCAGCCGCTCCACCTGCAGCTTAAGATACTGGTTCTCGTTATTAGTGGTCGCAGCCTCCGACTCCAGCTCCTTTACGCGGTCTTCAAGATCGCGCAGGTGCTTCTCCTTACGCTCTCTAAACGCTCGCTGGGCGGCCCGATTCTGAGCCTTTCGCTTGCTAGCGGGCTCGTTGGGGTCAATCTTGCGGCCCGGCTTTTTGGCCGTCTTAGCGGACGGAGCCGGGGACGACGTGTGGTTTGGGATCGCCTCTGCAGACGTCTTGCTAATCTTCGAGTGCAAGTTGTCCGGCTGCCCCAGATCCTCCTTGCGCTTCTCGGGTAGCTCGGTAGCGCCCAGGTGTTGGTTGTACCCGGGGCCGCTCGAGCCGAGCAAGTCCGAGAGCGGGTCGTCGAAAAAGGACTCATCGTTCCAAAAGTTCTGTGTGGAAGCCATTTTTTAAAAATCCAATGGTATCAAACAAGTTCACAAATTCGCTAGCTCCTAGTGCTATCGCCGAATATTATTTTGGAATCCCTCGTGTCTGGCTCTCTACGTTCTACGAGACCCATTCAAGGTCAACTTTAAAACTCCACGGTGGTTCTACGAGATTTCACGTCTCTCTGCCCAGCAAAATGTCGATGGGAAGGAATGGTACGGATATACTGTGAATAAAAAGGACCCGCAGTTGATTTGTAATACCGATAGAGAAGGGTTAGGGTTCTTTATTATTCTTGTGCCCCTGTCAGACCGGCGGGAGCCCCCTCCCCCTCTTTTTATAGGCGCGACTCGGCCGTTAGACGCTAGCGCTAGCGCGCGCGGCTGGGTGGCAAAACCATGGGCTCGGAGCTCGGGCTCCTTGCGCAGGCGAAACACCCCAGCACCCCAAGTGGCTGATAAATAATCCGGCCCTTTGGAGCTCTAGACCGGCCAGTACGACAGGGCCCTACAATAGTCGTACAGGAGTTGTATCGTAGCAATAAAAATAGAGGATTTATTGAATCGTTCATTTCGCGGATACGGAGGAGCGTTGGAGGTCGGCGCCGAGATTGTTAAGAGCGGCGGACATTCAATTGCCTATCGTTGTAGATCGTTTAAGTCCGGCAAGAGACATGCCTTCCTTATGAAATTACGGGTCAGTGGACCAACCGGATTTGGGCCCCAGTCATCCAACCATCCAACCAGCCATGGGAACCAATCCCACATACTTGGTAGCACGTGGTAGCTGTGTTACCGTAGTACATGATGAATCGAGTGCACTGTAGAATCCTGGGCGCTGTTGGGAGATATCGTTACGCTGTAACTAATGATTGTAACGAGCATCATGCTCTTGTTAGAGACCCGATTGCAACGCATGCTCGTGTCGGCTGTGGGAGATCAAGGGCAAGCTCTCCGGGACACATCTTCTGCTCGTTTTATCAAATATCCTAACTTTGGTGGCGGTTGGTGTTGAAAGGGAAGGTTAGAGCGGTGAGGGATTTATGTGTGCGGCGGGTGCGGCTTGAGAAGGTTTCAAACAAGGGCCCAGTATGCAGAAAAAAACAATGCAATCGTACCACCGGGAGCTCCTCGAGCAAATAATTTTTAGACCTTTTAGGCGTCCTGATATACTTCATACGCTCTTTTTTCCCCTCCTGCTAGTTCAATTCGCGCTGCCATACACGGTATACAAGAATTTGTGAGAAAGAAGCTGCATCGGCCTACATAAAGTGCTGCTTACCCGCCTGATTGTCGCTGCAAGAGAGCTGCAACCAAACCCATCCAACCCACACATCTCTAACACAACCACTCATCCATCTTTTTCTCTAAAGAATTGGCCATGGGGAGACAGGTATTTTTCCTTCCACTCGGCGATAACGGTGAGCCCAAGCCTGGCGGCGAGGGCGATTTCCTCAACCTGCCGATTCCTACCGAGCCCTACATGCTCCGGTTGCTTATCGAGTCAACGTCGCCCATCACGAACCAGGCGACTCTCCACTGCAATGCCCCGCCAAAAGGCAAAAAGTTCGATCGGACAAAGTTCTACAAGCACCCGATCCGCGCCAAGTTCGACAAGGATACCTCTGTCGACATTGAAATCAACTACCCGGGCACTTTCTCCTTCTACGTGTCCTACCTGCCGACCAACCCGGATTTCCTTAATAAATGCAACCCGGAAGCCCACGTCATGTCGGTGAGCGAGGAATTCCTCCCTAGCACCGTCTCTGAGCGGTCCCTGTTCAAAGACACGTACATTGCAGCAGACGTGGAATCGTCCCACATGTCCACCCGCAAGTATTACTTCACTGTATCGTGCGGGTTTGAACTCAATTCCAAGCCTATTCCTCTCAATTCACTTCAAATCGAGACGGTCGTGTCGAAATGGATGGGACCCGTGGCCTCCTGGGATGAGGAATTGGCAGCCATCAAATACAAGGGCTACAATATGATCCACTTCACTCCTCTCCAGCATCGGGGCCACAGCGATTCTCCCTACTCCATCTACGACCAGCTCAGCTGGGACCCCAAGTGCTTCCCGGGCGGTGAAAAGGACATTGCCCAGCTCGTAGAGACGATGGAGAAGAAACACCAGCTGCTGGCGCTGACAGACATTGTTTTCAACCACACCGCTGATGACTCTCAATGGATCAGAGATCATCCTGAGTCTGGGTACTCGGAGGTGACAGCCCCCCATTTGATTGCGGCAATGGAGCTCGAAGACGAGCTCATGGACTTCTCCGGAAGGCTCTCTGAGCTTGGATTGCCCACAATCCTCCAGTCCGAGGAGGACCTCGACCGAGTCATTGACGGCATCAGCAAGCACGCAGTTCAGAAGCTCAAACTCTGGGAGTACTATGTCGTGGATGTCCAGTCTACGCTTCAGGAGGTTGTAGATACCGTCAATGACGATTCTCGGTACTATCAGCTGCTACCTACGCGCGTGCCTGATGAGCTCTGGGATGACCCATCAGCGCTGGCTAGGTACGTTATTGAAGAGGCCGGGTCAGGGTTTGACCGGTTCGGGTCGCAGAGGTTCCTAAGATGCATTGACGCCGAGTACTTTGTATCGATCCTCAAGTCCCTGGTGGAGGAGCAGGATCAGGTCGTTGAGCGCGCCGAGGAGATACTCAACACGATTAATGTGCCGTACTACGCGCAGTATGATGAGGATAAGGAGCGGCTGCTTGATAACCTCAAGGGGCGAACGCGGTTCACGCGAATGGACGCATCTGGGCCCAACTTGGGCGAGATTTCCCGTGAGATACCGATTCCAGAGTGCTGCTTCACTCGTATCACCGCCACGGACGGCAAGAAGTACCACCTCGCCAACAATGGGTTCATTTGGAACGGTGATCCTCTCGTGGACTTTGCTTCTGCCAAGTCCAATGCGTACCTGAGGCGAGATATCATTCCTTGGGGTGATTGTGTCAAGCTGCGATATGGTGAGGGCCCCGAAGACTCGCCCTACTTGTGGGAGCGAATGACGAAGTACACTGAGCTGCTGGCCAAGCACTTCCATGGATTCAGAATTGATAACGCCCACTCGACGCCGATTCACGTTGCTGAGTACTTCCTCGACAAGGCGCGGCTTATCAGAAACAATCTCTATGTTGCTGCGGAGCTATTTACTGGGTCGGAAGACAAGGATAAGGTATTTGTGAGACGACTGGGCCTTACCTCGCTTATCCGAGAAGCAATGCAGGCGTGGTCGCCGGGAGAGCTATCGCGGCTGATCCACAAGCACGGGGGTCGCCCAATTGGATCATTCTCAAAGCAGCCGTTGACGAAGTTGGGTAAGGTTACTGGAGAGAGCGACGAGGACATCCACCTGCTGCGAGCATCGCCAATCCATGCCTTATTTATGGATTGTACCCATGACAATGAGATGCCGGCACAGAAGCGTACTGTCGAGGATACTCTCCCTAACGCTGCTCTTGTTGCCATGTGCGCCTGTGCCATTGGTTCGACTATGGGCTTCGACGAGGGCTATCCAAAACACCTTAACGTGGTGTCCGAAAAGCGGAGATACACATTTGGCGGCGGTATTGGCTCCGTCAAGCGCCGGCTTTATGAAGTACACGAGAAGATGGGCATTGAGAATGCCGGGGAAACGTATATCCACCATGAAGGACAGTATATCACTGTACACCGAGTGAATCCCAAGGAGGGCACGGGTTACTTTTTGATTGCGCGGACTAAATTTCATGACGATGTTGATCAGCATTGTAAGTTGCATTTGATGTGGCTGGATGAAGAAGCTAACTAATTAGTGAACGACATTGTACTCCAGGGTACCCAGGGCAGCGTTGAATTGGCTGTGTCACTCAAGGTCACTGGCGAATTCAAGGACAGTGACGATTATATCAACAGCATTCCTACTGAGATTGTAGATATAGCTGCTCCTGAGATCATCTACGACGAGTATAAAGACCAGACCATCATTAAACCACCCAAGGATTTCCCCCAGGGCAGTATCATTCTGCTGAAAACATGGTATACTGAGATTGAATACGGCCTAGATAAGCTAGTGCGATCGTGTGGCGATGAGGCGGTTCAGAAATTGGACTTGCTAGATCTTAACGTTGTGCTTTTCCGATGTGAAAATGAAGAAAGAGCCGCGACCAAGGGTCAGTTTGGGCCGTACGAAATCCCTGGCTATGGCAAGCTCACCTATGCGGGTTTCCAAGGCTGGATATCTCCGCTGGTCGATATGGTGTACAAGAACGACATGGGTCATCCAATCTGCAGCAATCTGCGACAGGGCCATTGGGCGATGGATTACATTGTGGATCGGCTTAGGGCCTATCTAGAGGAGTACCAAAACTTGGCGCCGCTTATCGACTGGCTTCAGGTAAGAGTTGATCGTCTCAAGAAGATCCCTGCGCATCTGCTTCCACGATACTTTGCTCTGCTGATCTTCAACGCGTATAACTCGTGCAGGCGGCAGGTTCTACGGCACATGCCGGCGTTTATATCGAAGGGATCCCACTTCCTGCGGTCGCTTGCCCTTACCTCTGTCCAGCTAGTAGGAAAGGTGCCATCTGCTTCGATCTTTCCCGACAAGACGGTGGGGGCATTTGCGGCAGGTCTTCCACACTTTAGCGTTGAGTACATGCGATGCTGGGGCCGAGACGTGTTCATCGCTTTCCGGGGTCTGTTGCTTGCCACTGGACGGTTTGAGGATGCCAAGAGTCACCTTGTAGCGTTTGCGATGACGCTCAAGCATGGGCTTATTCCAAACTTGCTTGATTCTGGCAATAACCCGCGATACAATGCACGTGACGCTACATGGTTTTTCCTTCAATCTCTGCAAGATTACTGTCGGATAGCGCCGGGCGGGCTGGATATCCTAAAGGAGAAGATCAAGCGGCGCTTCCCCAAGGACGATACGTACGTTACAGTGGATGACCCACGAGCTTTTTCGGAGGAATCTACTATGGCTGAGATAGTTTATGAGATTCTATCGCGGCACGCGGCAGGTATCAAGTTCCGAGAGGCCAATGCTGGGCCGAATCTGGATAGCCAGATGAAGGACGAGGGATTCAACCAGGAGATATATGTTGACTGGCATAATGGGTTCATTTTCGGCGGCAACCAGTGGAACTGCGGCACGTGGATGGACAAGATGGGCGAAAGCGAGAAGGCTGGAAACAAGGGTTTCCCGGGGACGCCGCGGGACGGTGCTGCTGTTGAGATCACTGGAATGCTCAAGAGTGCGTTACGATGGGTTGTCGAGTTGCACGACGAGGGCAAGTTTGAGTGGGATCACGTTGTTAACCAGCACGGCGACAAAGTGCGCTTGAAGGACTGGGACCACAAGATCCAGCGGACTTTCCAGAAGGCATATTATATTCCACCGGATCCTCGGAAGGACGTGCTGTTTGACGTTGACAGCAAGATCATCAACCGGCGGGGTATTTATAAGGATCTCTATAAGTCGGGCAAGCCATATGAGGACTATCAACTGCGGCCCAATTTCACGATTGCCATGTGTTGTGCGCCAGAGCTGTTTGACCTCGACAAGGCCATGGGTGCACTTGCTGTGGCTGATACGGTACTTCGGGGGCCTGTGGGAATGAGGACGCTTGATCCGAGTGACCAGAACTACCGGCCGTACTACCACAACAGCGTGGACAATGATGACTTTGCGACATCCAAGGGCCGTAACTACCACCAGGGCCCAGAGTGGGTTTGGTGCTTTGGCTTCTTCCTGCGGGCGCTGCTTCATTTCGATAAGGCCAACAAGAGGGTTGCCGGCGGAGACCCAATGGAGATTTTCCAGCAACTGCACATGAGGCTAGCCGGGAACCGTCAGTGGATCCACGAGAGCCCATGGGCAGGTTTGACGGAGCTGACGAACAAGGATGGCGAGTTTTGCGACGACAGCAGCCCCACACAGGCGTGGTCTTCTGCTACGTTGATTGAAGTATTTGAGGACGCCCGGGAGTATCTTGACAGTGAGCGACTACATGCATAGAATTTAGACACTTAGAAATACATTCTTTATCAACTGTTTTCTACTCGAACGTTATGTTCTATCACGTATTTTGAATGTGCGTGCGGCTGAGACTTGTTTATTTACGCCCCACCAAACCTCAACATGACATGCAACACGGTCAAGCAGAACAATCACAACATGGTGAGTCGCGACAAAACGCGTAGAAAGAAGCTAACAGAGTAGCCGAATTCTAAACCGCGCCTGGAATACTCGCACGGCAAGAGCGATGGGAAGAGGTCCACGAGCGGCCAGTTTACACAGCTGTCGCCGGCGCAGATCCGGGAGCTTAAAGAAGCGTACACACTGTTGGATAAGGACGGAGACGGGACAATTAACCGGGCAGACCTGGAAGAGATGGTGATATCGCTGGGCCAGGATCCGAGCGACAAGTACATAGAGGAGCTGTTTGAGGCCATGCCCAAGCCGCTGACGTTTTCGGCGTTTCTCACGGGCATGAGCGGACATCTTTGCAACATGTCCTCTCGTGGGGAGCTGCTCAAAGCGTTTGAGGCATTTTCAGACGAGAGCGGTGGCAAGAACCCATCGATTTCGGCGGACGAGCTTGAGGAGAGTTTGGTGGAGTACGGCATGAACGAGGCGGATGCCCGGACTGCGATGGAGGCGTTTGTCAAGAAAGGGTTTATGGGCAACCGATTTTACTACCGAGATTTTGTCGACATGATGCGCGCTGACGATTAATACCTGATTAACTATGGCAATTGCAATACCGGTACTGGGTTACTGTTGGGTAGCGTTGAAGGACTAGCCGATCAGGTTTATAAGTTAATAATTAGTGCAGTGACGAATTATCAAGAGATAGGGATTAACACAATGAATGAGCCATTGAATGAATTGACAAACGTTAGGCATTGTTTATAAATAATTACAAAAGAACAGTTACTGGTCAACGATGAGCTCATCACAGCCCCAGTCTTCGAAACTGCCGTCCGGGAGGTACCGTCTGATGACCAGAGGAATCTTGCGCTGCGCCAGCTCCTTCAATGCAATCTGTAGCGGGTCCGTCTCGCCCTCGAGGTCAACCAGTACCGGCGCATTCATGCTGATCTGGAGCGCTCGCGTACCCAGCACACGCGCCCGCTCGTACTTGGTCATGTACGGGGTCGTTGTCCGTTTTTCCCTGGGGATGGCGAGCTCCTTCTCTGTCTTCTTCTTTTTCAGCGCGGCGCCATTCAAGTCGCCGCTGGCGATGATGTTGTTGTCGGCGGCGATCTCGCGGTTCGCGACCGCGTCGCCGTTCTCCTCAGCCGCAGGAGCCGCAGACTCGTCGAACCCCTGGTCGTACTCCTCGTACCCAAAGTCCTCCTCCTCGTTGAACGTGTTCTCCTGTCTATCGTTGAAAGCCTCGTCGTCGGACATGATCTGTTGGATCTGAAAAATATTTCGCGCCGATTCTCGTCTTGTCTCGGTGATAGATTATGTAATTCTCCCAACCGGCTTAATCAGCGCCATTGCGACACTCCGGCATTGCGACAATTAGACAACTTGACAAGTTGGCAAGTTGGCAACAGGGGCGGGCGGGGTGCGGGGAACATCGTAGCTACTATTTCTGGCTCCCATAGAGGAGGGGGTTAGCGCCGAGGGTCGGCTTGGGTAAGCGGATACAGCTGCAGGGAATAGATGGCGATTGTTTTGGTTGGGGGACGATCGGCATAATAGAGTGTGCCAACGGTTTCCGTGCAGGTTTCAATTTCCCCCCGTAAAACATCAATCTATAATCCCCCTGGCTATACAGCGGCTGCACTTCGCGAGTTTGTATGAACCTATACAGTATTTCAAACCCTGTCTTTGACGACTAAATACTAAAAAGGTGGCGGGCGGTTCAGTGCGTATCCGTTCCCCCCTCCCCCTTAAAGATCGCCGCGACCGTTTGACAATTAACGGCTTTATGCAGGCTCCTTTAATTTTTCTGCTCACCTACATGAGCGGGCAACTTTCGGCTGGAGCTAAGCACCCTACGCACGTTTGCCCACGAAACGGGCAATAGTATCCCCCGTTTCCATTGCTTTTTCACAGCCCTAGCGCAGTTTGCACAGGTACATATGTGTATATCTCAGCACTATACGCGTATATCTCTGCCCACAATTGCTCCGCCTCGCTCCGACCGGACTCGGCTCAAGGGGCTCTCGAGGGCCAAGTCGAGGCGAGCAAGGGCAGAAGCAAAAGCGAATAAAAGAAATAGCTGGCACAGCCAGCTTCTCTGGCAAGATGCCTTGAGGGTAGATAAAATATCGTGGGCCTTGGTGGTTGCGGTGGAATAGGGGCTGGCGCCCGCGCAACTCCGATGTCATCCGGCAAGTGAAATTTTTCGCCCCGGCCGGGATCTCGGGGCATCGGCTACTCAGCACAGCTTGTCGCCTACCTCGCTCTTTTACGCATTTTTTTTTATCAAAAAATCTTATACACTCATTCTATATTAACTCATACTCTCTTTAGATTGGCGTTTTTTTATTTTTTTGTTCGTTTTCGACAGGCTCCACGAAGAACGAGATCGAAGAACGGATTCGAATAGCGAGCTCCGAATAACGAGATCCGACTAGCGAATCTTAAAGGATCAATCCTGAGATCGACGAATTTAATATCTCCACGGTGGTTGATTGATTCGAATATAAAAGTTCAACCTTTCGAACAGCAAATATCCCGCCGAGCTCGCCATCTGATTCCAGTTCAACAGTCCAACAGTCCTTCTAGTTCAACAGTCCTTCTAGTTCAACAGTCCTTCTAGTTCAACACTCCTTCTAGTTCAACACTCCTTCTAGTTCAACACTCCTTCTAGTTCAACAGTTGCCAAGAAGTTGAACAAATCCGCTCATTGAAGAGTTGATTTCCAAGGAGCTTGATTTCAAAGTTTAAGGAGATTTTGTGAATATCCTAGAAAGATAAAAGTTGAAGGAGCAAGACTGAAAGACTGAAATGTCAACGACCCATGCCCCGGCTGCTATGCCGCCGCATTTGCCTCACCACATGTACCAGCAGCAGTCGCAACCGCAGCAGCCACCGCCGCAACAGCAGCCAATGGCTACGCAGTTCCAGCCGCAGCAGCAGCAGCAGCAGCAAATGTTGCACCCGCTGCCGTTGCCGCCGCACCACCACCTGCCGAACATGGGCGTTCTGCCGCCAATGGCCAACCCGGCAAGCTCAATGTCCATGTCCATGCTGCCCGGCGTGCTTGGCCACCTTGTGCCGCCCATGATGGGCCAGAGCGCCCCTCCGCCGCCTCTGGCGTCGCAGAGCAGCCACTTTCAGCATCACCAGTCGTCGGCCCCTAATACCACAAACAACAGCGCCCACGCGAGCCTGAGCCCCTCGGCCGCCTCCTCCGCGGGCATGCTGACCCCTACCTCGGGCCCGTCCTCGGCGCCGTCTACTAACCCGCCGAGCCCAGCCAAGCAATCGCTCTACTTTGCGGGCCACGATGAGCCCCAGGCCGTGCCAAAGAAGAAGGCGGCTGCCGTCAAGCCCAAAAAGTACGCGTGCCAGGTGGAGAACTGTAACAAAACGTACAACCGGCCGTGCCTGCTCGACCAGCACATGCGGTCGCACTCGGGCGAAAGGCCGTACAAGTGCGACATATGCGGCAAGAACTTTCTGCGCAACTCGCACCTCAAGACCCACAAACTGTCGCATCGTACGGAGGACGACAAGCCGTTGCGGTGTGAACACTGCAACAAGGGGTTCAACACGAACCAGCACCTCACTCGCCATGTACGGACCCACTACGAGACGCACAAGTGCGATCTGTGCGATGCCAAGTTCAAAAAGCACACGCAATTGCGGCGCCACAAGACGCAGAGCCACTCGACGGCTCGGAAATACATTTGCGAACACTCCGGGTGCAACCGCGAGTTCAACCACCAGAAGCGGCTCGAGAGCCACGTTCTCAAGAACCACTCGGAGCTGCCGAGCTATCTCTGCGGCGAGATTGGCTGCGGCGTGGCGTGCTTTACGTGGGCTGAGCTGCAGAAGCACATTGCGGAGGCCCATCCCAAGGTCGTGCCCTGCACGGCGTGCGACAAGAAGTTTGCGCACCAGACGGGGCTGGCGCAGCATGTGCGGGCGGAGCACGAGGACGGGGGCGCCCTGGCGCGCGAGTGGCAGTGTGCCGAGCCAGAGTGCATGGTCGTCTTTGGCGCGAAGGACATTCTCGTCTCGCACTACCGCACGACCCACGGGTTTGTGCCCGAGGCGCTCAAACAGGCCCAGGAGCTCAAACAGGCCGCCACCAGCAGCTCCGGCTCGTACCCGCACTCGGTTATGACCCACGACGCGGGCTACGGGCTCCACTTTGCGCACCCGCCGCCTAACCAGATGATGATGCATCCGCACCTGCCGCCAGTGTCTGCGCCGAGCTCGCACGAGGCCACGCCGGCGAGCACTGCGGGCTCGACGCCCGTGGGGACGCCGCACGCGGAGTCGCCGTACGACTCCGCCGCAGAGGATGCGGCGCGGCGGCTGACTAAGCCGCCGACGATGATCCAGCGCATCACGGGCGCCGGGTACAACGACATGGGGCGGCACATTGAGTGTGTCGTGCCCGGGTGCCTGTACCGGTTTGCGCGGCACTATGATCTCAGCCGGCATGTTGCTGCGATGCATCCCGAGGCGATGGACCACCAGCCGCACAGTCAGCCGCACCACCAGCCGCAGGAGCCGCATCATCAGCCGCATCAGCCGCAGGGGCCGCACAGTCAGCCGGACGTGTCGCAGCTCGAGCAGAACGGGTTTGCGCTGGTAGACACCACCAACAGCAGCTCGGACGGCTCGCCGCACATGGTGGGCAACTCAATGATGGTCATGCAGGGCCATTAGCCGGTATTATTTTATTATAGATATAGATTAACTTATTTATCCGCTCGTCGTATCTCCCCCAAAGTACGGAACTTTCTGCGTAGCTCCCAAGTACGGAACTTTCTGCGTGGGTCTGCATGGTTAGTCTTTGCGTACTTTGCCAGCTTAGCCTTGGTCTGCATGGTTAGTCCTCGTCGACTAGTGCCTGGGGCCTTGGTCAGTATGGTTAGTCCTTGTAGTACAGGATCTCGTTAGTCCTTGGGGGTGGTGGTGTACTTTGCGAGCTTTGCCTTGGTCTCGACGAGCTCTGCCTTGGTCTCGGCGAGCTCCTGGCGGAGCTCCTTGATGTACTTGATGGCCGTCTCGACAGTGGTCGCCTTGGAGTTGATCTGGCCGTCCTCGCGGCAGGGCTCGACGAGCTTGCTGAGCTCGGAGAGCGCCACGTTGATGCGGTTGCGGCGGCCCTGCTCTGCAAGCTTGTGGCTTGTTTTCTTGAGCGTCAGGTCCGCGCTCAGCTGCTCCGGGTACGAGAGCCCGAGCTGGCGGTGCTTGCCCTCGACGATCGTCTGGTAGTTGGACTTTGACGCGAGCAGCGCCTCGTAGTCCGAGCTTTTGGCGTCGCTCGGCGCCATCTTGGGCGAGATCTGCGGCGAGAACTTGGGCTTGATGACGGGCGAGATGCGCGAGAGCCCCGACGGCTTGGGCCGGATGGCGCTGTTCATGTACGGCGAGGAGGACGCGCTCGAGCGGCGCTTCTGGATCGCCGACTGCGACTGCGACTTGAGCGAATTGTTGGTCGCGCGGATGGCGTTCTGCAGGCGCTCCTCGCTCGGCTTGGCAATGTCTCCGCCGCCGTTGCTGTTGCTGCGGAGGTTCATGAGGCTCGCCGGCGTCACGGGCTTGCCCTTGCGCGACTGCGGCGGCGGCATGGCAGCCACCGGAGTGCTCTCGGGGAGCATCATCGGCGTGTTGTTGGCGCTGATGGAGCGCATCGCCGTGCGCTCGTCGTAAAAGCCCTCAAACTCCTCCTGCGGGTGGGCAAAGTGCGTCGGCTCGCTGCCGGGCTCGACCATGGGCGACATGAGCGGCGTGTAGTCCTTGACGGACATGTTCGGCGAGTCGAACAGCTGTTCCTGCGACGGCGGCCGGAACCCAATGTCCATCTGGTCGAACCCGCTCAGGCGGCGGTCTTCGTTACGCGTAACGGAGGTCCCAAACGGGCTCCACCCTTCGCTCTGTGCCATTTGGCCCATTTGTCCTATTTGCCCAATTTGCCCAATTTGCCCAATTTGCCCAATTTGCCCAATTTGCCCTATTTGGCCCATTGGGCTTCTTTCATTTTGCGCATTTTCGCTGTGCACATTTGATTTTTGGCCTGATTGGTGGCTTGGCTGATTTGCGTCGTTTAGTATTTCGTGGCTTGGGTGGTGGCCGTTTAGTTGGTGGTCGTTTAGTTGGTGATTTGCATCGCCTGGTATTTGGTGGGCGTCGCCTGGTATTTGGTGGTTGGTGCGCGGGTCGTGGAGAAAGTCGCTGAGCATCGAGTCGAGCTCGGCGGTCGAGTGCAGCGGCTCAAACGGGTACCCTTCGCTCATCATCATCTCCTGGTCCTCTACACGCTCATGTTCGCGACTCATCTGGCCCCCCAATAGCCGTCCGCCGTCTTCTTATATGACAAGTGCAAAGGGTCTGCTCCGCTCTGGCGGTCTGTGATCAGCCGTGCGCTGCAGACACAACGTGCCCCAGCCAAGCCTTGTGATTTGCAGGGCGCGCGCCCCACCCGCTCCTGCCTGCACCGGGGCCTGCCAGCAGCCTGCCGCCAACCTGCCGTTTTTTTTTATTCGAAGCCGTTGACTCAGGGCATCTCACATGTGTCGGTGATTCGTCGTCGAGCCGCCTCGGTCTCCGTTGTCCAATCACGCAGTCACACGCGGTAGGGTAGACATGGAGATATTGGCATTAGTCTCAGATTAACCCGATTCTTTTTCTGTGTTACCGTAAAATTCCAGGTACCGGTACATGGTGTAACGTTGGTTTTAGTTGTAACGTTGATTTCTGTAGTTAATTCTCGGTTGTAATCCTGTAATGCTCGGTTGTAATTCTCGGCTTGCCTGTAATGCTCGGTTGTAATGCTCGACTGCTTGTAACGGTAATGCTGGACTGCTTGTAACGGTAATGCTCCACTGCTTGTAATGGTAATCTGGGTTTGGTTGTAATGGTAATGCTCCACTGCTTGTAATGGTAATGCTGGGTTTGGTTGTAATGGCAATGCTGGGTTTGGCTGTAATGGCAATGCTGGGTTTGGCTGTAATGGTAATGCTCCACTGCTTGTAATGGTAATGCTGGGTTTGGTTGTGCCGATAATAATCAAGCTTGCTATCGACAACAGAAGTAACGGCGGGATAACAAGCTGCCGTTTAACGTATAGCCGTTTAACATATGCCGCTTAACGTGCAGCCGTTATAACGTATAGCCGTTATAACATATGTTAGTAATAAACAAGGTTGGCGCGGAGATGGTCAAGGAGCACAATGGCCTGCGAGAGCAGCCACGGAACGCCTGGAATACGCTGCACAACGTACGGGCTCTGCCGCCGCAGCACCCGCGCCAGCGCTACGCCAACGAGCACCACCACCAAGTCTATGGTCACGTGCCTGGCGACAATTAGACACACCCGCGCCGCCCACCGCACCCACCGCTCGAGACGGTGCCGGAGGTACCCCGAGTGCCGCAGGTGCTCGTTCGAGAGCTCCGACACCTGGCTCCGCAGCGTCAGCACCTGCTCGTTGAGCGCCTCCATCGCCCGCGCCACCTCGCGCCGCCACTCGCCGTCCTCCTCAACGTACTTGCGCCGCATGAGGTCACCTGACTTTTCAGCCGCACGCGCCGCACGCGGTGTCTCATGAGCCGCATGAGCCGCGTGCGGCGCACGCTCTTCGAGCGGGCCCTGCGCGCTCTGCGCGCGGCTCGCGACCCGCGGCTTCGATGGCCTCGTGCTTTTCGGGCTCTGCGGGCGCACCTGCGGGCTCTGCGGCAGGCTGAAGATGCCGAGCCCCTGTGGCTGCTGCGACGAGGACGCCACAGACTGCAGCTGCGACGTGTGCTGCTGGAGCTGCTCCCACATCTCCTCGAGCTCCAAGATCAGCTCCCGCGCCTCTGCGTTGGCCGTGTACGGCTTCATTGTCTCGATGAGCAGCGCAATGTACCGCTGCTTGGCCTCGCTCTTGCATAGCCCCTCAACGGCCCGCCACGCATCCCACTTGGCCTGCTCTACAAGATCATCCGGCCGCTCCACGAGCCCGGCTACGTCCCCCTCCGTCGCCTGCTTGTACAGCCCGTACAGCTGCGCCCGGACCTGGGCGGGGGGCCGCGGGAGGCCGCAGCTACTCAGCGCCCGCACCGTTGCAATGCCCTTGCCAAACACCCGATCTGCCCTATTAGCCCCTCTCGTTACACGCGCCCGCGCTGCTTACCTATCGAATCATTCATCGTTTCTAGTCGTTGGCGTCGTGTGGAGATGCAGCAGCTTTACCCCTCGGCCTGAAATTCACGTGACCTTCGATCACGTGCATCACTTAAACCGACGCTGGCGACACCCCGAAACCCCCCTCAAGCTATCTCCATCATACCCTTGGGGGGCTAGCCCCCCAAACCCCCCAGAGCTGGGGGCCAGCCCCCAGACCCCCGTTCTCTGCTCTTCAACGGAAGAGAGTGCCCAGTTGATCATTGTAGTAGAAATGATCTAAATGACTAGGACCCCTATTGGATCAATTCATGCGTATATATGTAGTAGTAGTAGTAATTCAAAAGACACGACATTGGACCAATTGGCGAATGTAACAGTAGCAGAGGTAATTCAAAAGACACGACATTGGACCAATTGATGATGTAATACTGTAGCAGAAATATGAAGGCGACTACCCGACATTGATGAAAATAATAGTAGCTGGAATGCTTTAAAAGACAAGGGGGCTTGCTCCCTTGAACCCCCATTGGATTAATTAATGAAGATAATAGTAGCTGAGATGATTTAAAAGACCCCTTGAACCCGCATTGAAGAATAGGAGGGGGGGTCTGGGGGGTCTCCC
>JAKTQJ010000101.1:0-44947 GCA_030558835.1 Blastobotrys illinoisensis | reverse complement strand
ATGATAGATGATAGATGATAGATGATAGATGATAGATGATAGATGATAGATGATAGATGATAGATGATAGATGATAGATGATAGATGATAGATGATAGATGATGGATGATGGATGATGGATGATGGATGATGGATGGTGGATGTTGAATGGTGGATGGTGGATGGGGCGTGCGGCTGAGGGCCGCGCGACAAAATTTCGCTGAAAAATTCAGGCCGACGACTTTGGACGACATTCGACAAATGTTCAGGACGGTTGGACGGCACGCATTCAGAGGCTTGCGAGCCCCCCGCCAGGTGCGGACAAAGTTCACAGTGCCAGAACTCCAGCATATCGACGCCGGCCAAGGGATCCCCGGCCTCCTCTCCAAACAGGGCCTCGACGTTGCATGGTTCCAGTACCAGCGCATGCTCGTCGACCGGCTCAACGAGCTGACCAAGGACATCCCGCAGTTCGAGTCGCGCCACATGTACGAGGTCATGCTGGCGACCGCCGGGAACCCAGAGACGGCCGAGATCCACTACTACGCCGCGCAAGCATACAACAACGAGTTCTTCTTCCAGGCTCTCCGGGGCCAGAGCGCCGACCCGAGCGCCTCGGTGGCGCCGCCGTCGGCCGAGGAGGCGCGCGCGGTCGACATATCCACGGAGCTGGTCAATGCGCCGCCGTCGCTGGCGTCTTCGGCCGAGAGCCAGGAGCCTTCGCAGGAGTCGCATTTCGCAAAGTGCATTGTCGACTCGTTCGACTCGCCGCTGGCGATGCGGGAGAATATGGTCAACCGGGCGAGCGCCGTGTTCGGCAACGGCTACACGTGGCTCGTGTACGCGCGCAGCGTCGAGAACATGTTCATTCTCAACACGTACAGCCATGCGTCGGCGCCGTCGAGCCTCATGGAGCAGTCCCTGGGCTCTCCGGGCGACTCGCAGGGCGGCATTGTGCCGCTGCTTAACCTCAACCTGTGGCATCATGTGTACCTGACCGACTACGGTGCCAATGGCAAGCGCAAGTACCTCCAGAACCTGGTCAACACGATCAACTGGGACACCGTTGTCAAGCGGGCTCCGCACTTTAAGTCAAAGTCCGCGAGCTACTTTAACCTGTAAATAGACTGTTACTGATGTATATATATATGACCCTCGAATAAAGTTGCCCGAGTTTTAATCCTCGAGTTTAACTGCGGCGGAGACGTGTGCAAATTGGGCCTTGATCCGCGCAAGGACTCCTGCAGAAGGACTGGGCACCTGTGCAACGCAGAGGAGGTCGACTTTTAACTCGCGGCCAGTCAGGCACTCCGCCGCTTCCGCCGTAACAATCAGGCACTCCAACTTTTCGCTGCAGCTTAGATCGATGCTAGAGTCCCTCCGAATGGACTCAATGGATAGTGATATACTGCCTCTCGCAAGGCGAATCGCACTCTCGCCTTTTACTGCAAAGTCTTTGATTATAACCTTGAGATCCTGCCTAGCATCTTGAATGTGCTCGAGAAACCACTCCAGCCGGTCCACTTCGCCAGGCAAAAATACATGGTCAATGGCAATCGACCTCAGCATCGGGCCTAGGCTCACTAGCTCTTGCCATGGAGTACCACTCGAATGCGAAATCTCAACTTCCAAGTCAATATTCCCCTGCAAGAAGCGGCTAGAGCCCAGAGCTCGTAAATTTTTATACGGCGCAGCATCCCGAGCTACACTGCGGCATCGAATTACCATTCGCCCGTGAAATTCGATTTCGCCCATTTTGCGCAGCAAAATTGCCTCAGAATGGAAGTAGTCTCCCATGTTGGAGACGTCAATTACGATTCTCTCCGTTTTTCCGGACAAACACAGACGCTTCAAAAAGTGTCGTATACCAGCGATTGTGTCGAAACATACTAATGATTGGAATCTCCATTCCACTCGATGGACCTCGCCCATAGTCGCTAACTTCATCAAATCGACAAGTACATCATAGTTGCGCAAATAGGCCCACCGTCCATTCGCTCGCGGCACACGAACCGTCAGACCAGGAACTGTTCGACTAGCATACGTCAATTCCTCCTTACTGTACGTGACCAACAGGTCATTCCATAAACCGCGCTGGAATAGATTCCTGTAAGGCAAGTCTGTGCTCATTTTGCAAAAACGGAGGTGGAGGAGAGCGAAAATAGTGGGTTATATTGGTACTTCAGAGTTTAATTACGGGAGTAAAAAGGTCATAATAATAACATCAGTTAGTTAGTCTAAATTGTGCGCTGCTGGTTAGCCCGTACGAATTGTCTTCTTCCGCCGGCGGAGGGTAGCTCTTCTTGCCATAGTAGGCCTTGGCCCTGAAAAAGCCAAATATAAAGTTCATCGCGAACATGGCAGATGCAAAGATAAGGAAAAAAGCGACAATGGCCCGGTAGGTGAACGACGCAAGGAAAACATTGATGATTTCGGCAATCGTCTCCACCGTGACTTTGGTCCGCCCCACCGCAGACGGGTCCTGGTGCATGCACTTTTCCCATTGTGTGCACTTGTCTTCGAGAGCCGGCGGGCGAATGTCCGGCCGACAGTCGTTCTGAAGGTACTCGCGAGTGCATCTTTGAATATCGACCAACAAATCAGAAGCATACGTCTCCAACTTGTAGTCCACGTCCCGCCAGAATGTAACAATTGACCGGCTCACAAGATACACTGCCGCGGATACCGCCACAATGTTGAACGCCAGCTGGAGATAGGTGCTAACAATATACGGAGCGTTGGCATTGTTTGTCGCTATCCAATTGAGCGTGGGTATTGGCATATCGCCTGCGCTCTTTACCAGTTTAATATCTTCCGCTTGATCTTTGCTTCCAAGCGGCCCAAGCGATTTCTCCGTCTTTGACTCCTCCGTCTGTGACTCCTCCGCCTGTAGTTCAGGCTCAGTCTGGGTGCTCTGGGTAGAGTCGGTAGTCACGCCCTTGTCGACCATGGCTGCGCGTCCAATGTGGGCGCCCAGTGAAGTCGGATTCAACAGAATGTCCTTGATTCCGTGCGATGGGCTCTCGTCAGTCGTTTCCACCTCTCTAATCTCCTCGGCCTCAGCCATGCTAATGTCGTTCTCGTCTTCTGGAGGGTCCAAAGTGTGTGCGTCCGGCATTTCCACGTCTTCAGGCTCCTCTACAGTGTCGTGGATCAGCGAGTGCTTCAGCGCATCGAACCCGAACCGCACGTCCTCTTCGCGCGATTTTCTCTCGACATCGGCCAGCGAGTCATATATCCCCCCGAGGCTCTCCATGGTTTTTTGGGGGTATCAAAAAAAAGACGTAATTTAGTGAAAAATATAATCCGGGCGATATGCGGTTTGCTGACATTTAATTCGCGTCCCAACCGTTGTGAAAAACATTGACTGGCTAAAGCCTGCGGGAGATGCACAGACAGTCGCGTTCGCACTATCCGCCGACCTCTCCGAGGCGCTCTACACGGTCTCCGTCGCGCAAGAGACACCGGTCATCGCTAGGCGGCCCTGGGGACCGGTACCGCCCGCCAGACGTGCGCTACAGCGACCGGTACGATTCATACGGCGGAAGACACGACAGAGAGCGGGAAAGAGAAAGAGAGCGGGAGTGGGACAGAGAAAGAGAGCGGGAGTGGGACAGAGAGCGAGACCGAGAGCGGGACAGAGAGAGAGACCGAGAGCGGGAACGAGAGCGAGAAAGGGAGAGGGAGAGAACTAGGGAGAGAGAGCGACAGAAGGAAAGAGAACGACAGAGAGAGAAGGAGAGAGCTCGGGAACGAGATCGCGAACGAAATAGAGAGCGTAATCGAGAGCGGGAGAGAGAGCGACAGAGAGAGCGAGAACGAGAGCGGGCCAAAGAGCGCGACAAGAAGGAAAACGGATCAGCCAAGGATGAGCCGAAGAAGCGCCGCAAGGGCCCAGTGCACCCCAAGGTGCTCGAGGCAGTCACCAGACTCAAAAAGAACGGCACATTTGATACCATCAAGCACCAATTGTACGACGAATTCAAGGATTCGGAAGACTGCATAGCTCTGAGAGAGACCATTGAGGGCCTGGTGAGCTCTCAGCTCGAAAAAGACCCGTCCATTCTCGGCCAAGACCGCCGAAACGCGGCTGCCATTATCGAAAGCCGAATATCGCGCATCAAGTCCTCACAGGGCGAAGGCATGTATACCCGGGTCGACGACTACATTGACAGCCATACCACCAACTCGACGGCTCTGCGGGCCCAGGTCACGGATGCGTTCGACCGGCTCGACGCACAGTGATATCGCACTCCGCTATCACCCAATCCCGCTCCTTTATCACCAAACAACCAAACTCTCACACACAAACAGAGTTCGTCTATTTACGATCGCTAGAGATATTTTTATTCTGATATCTGCTAGGATTTGGAGAACTCCAGAGGCTAGATTTGGTGTTAAAGGCTAGATTTGGTGTTAAAGTGAGATGAAGCTTAGTGCGCTCTTTGTTGGAGGCGTTGCAGCCTTCCCCTTCCAGTCCGTCTTCCAGACGGTCGAGAACCTCGTGTCCAGCCCTGAATTGCAGGGCCATATCACCGAGGATGCGCTTCGATCGCGTGCTGAACGCCTCTTTGAGATTGCAAAGACCAGCGAGGAGGAGTACGGCCACCCCACACGGGTTATAGGCTCCAAGGGGCACCTAAACACCCTAAAGTACATTATCGACACCGTAGAGGAGCTAGGCGTGTATGACGTCTGGACTCAGAAGTTCGAAGCTGCTGTCGGCTCCATCAAGGAGTTCAAGGTAACTGTCGACTCCGAGCCGCTCTCCGTAGACCCAATGTCCATGTCTCCGCCAGCCGATACCTCGGGCAAGCTCTTTGTGGCTAAGAACGACGGTTGCGATCTCAGCGACTACGACGGTGCCAAAGGGAAGATTGCGATTGCCGTTCGGGGCACCTGCGCCTTTGGCGACAAGTCCGCTCTGGCAGGAAAGGCCGAGGCTAAGGCCCTGTTCATTTACAACAACGTAGGGGGCAATTCCTCTTTCTCGGGAACTCTGGGTACCCCGAAAGATACCCACGTAGCCACGTTCGGCCTCTCTGAGAACGATGGCCGATGGCTTGTTGGCAAGGCTGACGCGGTTGAGGTGTCAGTCCACCTCGACTCGAGCGTGGGCAACTACGAGACTCATAATGTGCTGGCCCAAACCAAATCTGGAGACCCAAACAATGTCGTAATGCTCGGAGCGCACTCTGACTCGGTCACTGCTGGCCCTGGTATCAACGACGACGGGTCGGGCACGAACTCGCTTCTTGAGGTCGCAACGCATCTCGCCAAGTACAATGTGTCCAACGCAGTACGATTTGCATGGTGGTCTGCCGAGGAGGAGGGTCTTCTTGGTTCTGACCATTATGTCTCTACCCTGTCCGAGGAGGAGAACCTCAAGATTCGTCTTTTCATGGACTACGACATGATGGCCTCACCAAACTATGCATACCAAGCCTATGATGCTAACAACGACGACAATCCAGATGGTTCTGGTGAGCTCAAGCAGCTCTACGTGGACTTCTACAAGGCGGCTGGCGTTAACTACACGTTCATTCCATTCGACGGGCGAAGCGACTACGATGGGTTTATTAAGAACGGCATTCCAGGCGGTGGTGTTGCTACTGGCGCCGAGGAGCTCAAGACTCAGGAGGAGGTTGACAAGTTTGGTGGTACTGCGGGCATCCAGCTCGATCCATGCTACCACGAACTTTGCGATAACTTGGACAACCTTGCTTATGAAGCGTGGGTTGTTAACACCAAGCTCATTGCGCACTCTACTGCTACCTATGCCGCTTCGCTCAAGGGTTTCCCTAAACGACACGCTTCACTGTCCGCTTCCGACACGTCGTTGAAGTTCCCTTACCATGGTGCTCGGCTCATTTTCTAACCACGGTACATTCTTCCTATAGAACAATCAATAGATTATCACTGCTATCAGCACACCTTTAAACACTGTGCCATCACATTGCTATAATTACTATCTTCGACATCATTACAGTAGTTCTAGAAAAAAAAATGAATCTCATGACTTCTGTGCTGTAAAGATCCTAGCCGTACAAGCCGCACTATGTGCGGCCGCTAACGATCAGGGGTTCAGTGGTGTAACGGTTATGCTGCTACTCGTGATAGCAAATGGTCGTCGATTACACAGAAGATAAAACAAGTGTACATGTATGTAGGGAAAAAATTAAGCGGTGAGCATGAAGATTTATCGTTCAGATCACACGTTCCGAGGCTAGTCCCGAACTGTGGGGAAGGACCGATTCACGGCATATATACCCCTGGAAGACGATTTTCTGGCCCAATATAGACGAACATGTCCCTTTCAACTCCAATAACTAAGCAATTTGGCGTCAAGTACCCCATTTTCCTGGCGGGAATGCACATAGCCGCTGGCCCGCGACTTTGTGCCGCTGTGACCAACGCTGGCGGCATTGGTGTCCTTGGAGCACTCGTGGCCCGTACCCCAGACATCCTCGATGACCTCCTCACTGAGATGAAGAGCTATCTTGATGATCCAACCAATGCGGTGTTTGGTGTGGACCTTGTTTTACCCAAAGTAGGCGATGGAGCTCGAAAGACGAATCATCACTATCACCAAGGCCCGCTCAAGGCGTTCCTGGACGTTGTTATCAAACATGGTGCCAAATTAGTCGTTTCTGCCGTAGGAGCACCGCCTCAAGATGCATGCGACTATCTTCATAAGCACGGAATTGCTGTAATGTGCATGATTGGCTCGGTAAAGCATCTCAAGTATCTCATGGGCTCCAACGGCAGCGACCTCGCCCGAGTGGACATGGTGTGCTGCCAGGGTGGAGAGGGTGGTGGGCATACCGGCTCAGTCCCCTCTACCCTGCTCATTCCTTCTGTTGTGGACGGCGTCAAGGGATTCCGGTCGCCATTGACAAAGAAGCAAGTCCTGGTCGTGGCTGCTGGAGGAATGTACTGTGGCAGATCTCTTGCTGCCGCGCTCAGTTATGGCGCTAGTGCAGTATGGGTTGGCACGCGGTTTGTTGCCACAGAGGAGTCTGGAGCTCCGCTAGTGCACAAACAAAAGGTACTCGAGGCAGGATTCGACGACACTGTGAAGACCTTGATTTACTCTGGTAGGCCATTGCGTGTATTCCGAACCCCATACGTCAACGATTGGGAAACCAACAGGCAAGAAGAGATAAAGGATTTGACCTCCAAAGGAATTGTTCCATTCGAGAAGGAGCTTGATCGCAATAGCTTCGACCCAGAGAATGACGACCCTCCATATCTCATGGGGGAGACGGCTGCCGTAGTCAAGAGCATCGTTCCTGCTAAGAAAGTGGTGGAGGAAATCATGGCCGAGGCTATAGACCAGATCAAGCGGGTACAATCCTTAGCTAAGCTGTAGCCCAATAAATTGTTGCAGTCACCGGTTTCATTATGGTCGCTACGAGAGTCTGAGAGCTGAGATAAGTAGGTTACGCAAGAATGCAAGCGATTGAATCTTTGCAGCTTTTTTATGCCATTGTGGAGAGGCGGACTTACTGGTGAAATAAGTCTGGTCAGGTTTCAATCCATTGCTGCTGCCATTCGCGACCGAGGGTCTTGATTATATCTATTGTATCTTTATTTGAGCTTTTCGAACCAATGGAGAAATAGATGTATTAATATGGCTAATTGTTACAACTCTTCAATCGATGACAGTTTATATCATTTGAATTGAAAACCGACCCATTGATAAGTGATATCTCTGGGGAATATGAACGTCTTCATTCTGCAATTGAGCTCTATTTGTGGAATTAGTTACAGTAGATAAGCTCAATGCGGTTATTTTTGCACCGTCTAAGTACGATACATGCTTTCAGGATGCTACTAATCGAGGCAAAGCTAGTAGTCTAGAGTAAGGTTTGGACGAGGAAAACAATAGACCCTGCTGTTTACCGATTGTTTCTAACTATCATCTAGCTCTTGCCAACTATTTTTGCTCGGATTAGCAGCATTGAGCGTCTCTGCTGTATTTATTTATATCTACGAAGTTTGCTACATCTGAAGCACACACTATCGAAATGGAGGTCGAGCCGTTGCAGAACCATGCCACCGAGCCAAACTGGAGGTATCTGGCCAAGTCGAAATATTGGTCACGATTTCAACTCGAATTCAATCCCGGGGATGTCCTTCTTCGAAGCCTGGTGAGACCCAGAATTGACATTTGTGTTGATACGCGTGCCTTAAGTGAAGGCGGCACACGGCAGGAGGTCATTGACGGAATTAACCACTCTCTCAAGAGGATTACCAGCGCACTTATGACATATTCAGGGAGCATTGTCAAGCGGGCGAATTTTGTTATTTATGCTTCCCCACCATTCCGGATGTGGGATGGAATGTCGAAGATTTTTAAGAATCTGGCTCTTGACCGAGCAGGCTGTGAAAGGTTGAGAATAGACCTTCGGGAAGGAGGTGCTACTTATGTCTTCCAAGACCTGCTACCAACCCTACCGCATGAACTCAACTCGCGGTTTGTGTTGCAGATTGAAGCCATTAAATGGTATTACCCATATAACTTGACCTGGGTATTGAAGCAACTCTATGAGATGCAGGCTTGGATGGACCGACTTGAGCTCTATATCTCATGCGAGACCGAAGACGAGGGCGTTGCAGCGTTGCTGCGGCAATTTACGCCAAAATTGAAAGGAGTCAAGAGGTACGGTATTCTGCTGGTTCCCAGGATTAGGGATGCGCCCTCTCCATGATGACGTACGATACGGCGGCGATCTGCCAATACGGTACGTAGTTGTGTATAATAAATTAATTAGCTGTATTATTAGCTTGAAAGCTGTGGCCCGGCAGGGCCACAAGGGATGCAAAATCCATGGGAAAGCACTCCTATTTATATTTTTTTCTGGAGGAAAGACCTGTAACTTTGGGTACGATATGCAATTGTTTACGGTTGAAGCAACTATGGTACGAAACCTATACCGGTAGACGCAAATACACTGGAGGTCAAAAACTGGCTCAACTACCTTGGTAGCATTTTTATAACGGCAGCTAGTGGTGCGAGCCTAGATATTGACATTATAAAGCACTAGATTTTAATAAATTAGAATAACCAAACAGCTGTGGTGAGTTGGAGCGATAAATTAGAGAACTAAACAGACGTAGTGAGTTGGTGAGCCCGATACCGCAGCTTGCTATACACAGTTCCGCTAGCCTTGAGCTTCTCTAGCTTGCGCTCCTTTTCAGCTTGCATTATTGCATGACCTTCTCCAGGAGATGGCCATACAAGGTCAGTGATAAGATCACATTCAGAAAGGTCTTTAATCTTGTCCGTGTGCCAATGAGTAACCTTCCATCCAATGTAGGTGAGGAAGAACACACCGGCACCTAGATACGTTCCGAACGGGTTTTTCCAAGAAAAAGGTTCTTCCACGACGCTAGCGTAGCCCATGCCTGCAAACAGGAACAACCCAAGGACAACGATGAGAAGCGGTAGCACGGGGAAGAAGTACTGCCTCAATGGCAAATCATTGAGAGGCACCTTCTGCTTCTTCAATGCGAGCCTAAATCGAATGCTGATTACACCAATGGAGAGCCACGTTAGGATTGCTGAAGCTCCCGTAATATTAAGGAACCACGTGAATACAACACCCTCCCCCCAGATGGTGGTCAAGAAGACGAGACAAGCAACGGCAGTAGTGAGAAGCAGCGATGCCACGGGCACACCGCGACGATTTGTCCATCCAAACACCTTGAACATTTTACCCTCATGCGCCATGGCCATGAGCATACGCGAGGACGCATAAAAGCACGAGTTGATGGCGGTGAGGACAGCGACCAAGAGAATGGCATTGACAACATGCTTTGCGGCCCCGAACCCAGCCTTGATAAAGATTGTAGTGATAGGCGATTGAGCCACGTCCGAGTCGTACATGGCATTGAGCAGGGTCGGATCGGAGCTGTTGATGCACAGGCCCACAACTACCACTGTTAGGATCATGAACAGCAGGATTCGCACAACCGTAGTCCGGGCAGCGCGGGGGATGGACTTCCATGGCTTGGGCGTTTCTCCTGCGGTCAGTGCGACGAGCTCTGTGCCACCAAACGAGTAGAACGCATAAATGACGCCCTGAAAGAAGGCAGAGAATCCTCCAATGAAAGCCTGACCGTCGCGCCAATTGTCAAGCCCAGGACTTGGCTCTGCAGCTGTAGGGATACCACCCCAGTCGTAGAGTAGACCGACGATAATGAAGATGACGATAAACACGACTTTGACCAGGGTGCCCCAGTATTCCAATTCGCCATATGAGCGTACATTGATCATTTGGATTACAAAGATCGGAACGATGAAGATAATTGCCCATGCCCAAGAAGGAACAGCGGTGGTCCAGAACCGCGCGATGATGGCCGCCGAGGTGAGCTCGGACGGGATGCTAAATGCCCATTGAAGGTAATAGTTTATGCCGAGGGCAAAGCCAAACGATTCATCGAAGAACCGGGTGCCATAGTGCGCGAACGCCCCCGAGTTGGGGATATAAGCGGCCATTTCGCAGAGACATATGACGACCGAGAATACAAAAATGCCAACGACAATGTACGTCACCAGTGCACCACCAGGGCCCGTCGTGGAGATCCCGCTTCCGATGGAGAGGAAGATACCAGTGGCAATGGTACCGCCCAGGGCGATGAAGGTGATATGCCTTGATCTCAGCCCCTTGGCGGTGGTATTCTCGGGGCTTCCAAGAATCTGGTTGAATCTGCTCTCATGGGGTGGATTTTTATCCAGATCTATCGACGATCCGTGGGCGACCGTTATGGACCCATACTTGTCCTCCTCCATTTTGCGGATAATATGTCCATCGGTCCTTTTCTGCTCATCTTTATATATGTCGTTTATATCAGTTGGTGCCGTAGATCGGAATAAGCCGTACGGTTGTACGTATAACGGTGCATCATCCCCCGCAGGATGGCGCAATACGTAAACCACCGCGAATACCGTAATCCAAACCGCGAGTGATGTATTTGGTAATTTCCGCCGGTCACCATTAACTATCCATCAAATCCGTAGAGAGCTATTCAATTACCCAGCAGGTGTATATTTATCGTAGACCACTCCAGACTATCCATCAAGTCCGTAGAGAGCTATTAAATTACCCAGCAGGTGTACATTTATCGTAGACCACTCCAGACTACCATCAAATCCGTAGAGAGCTAGTATATTCAATTACCCAGTAGGTGTACATTTATCGTAGACCACTCCAGAGTGGTGTTTAGACCTCCAGTAGTACAATGAATGAATGAATAGAGTCTCCAGTGGTACAATTGGAGTACTAGTTGTTATTTATGACTATACAAGCGATTGCAAATCAGTGCTATTAGAGCTCAACAACGGGGGCTCCCGTACCTAGAAGAGCCTATTGGGGGTGCAATTGGAATACAATTAATAGACATTTGCGTAGTGTAAGGCTAATCAGTAGACCCCTGGGAAATACAATTACTTACTAGGCATTCGCGGTGTTAGACCCCGGTTGGGGAGGAAAGGTTTGCGATTCTAATGGAACAGTTGGGCCCCGGCTGGATGGCGGACTTGTCGAGCTCCCACCCGGCAGCCTTAAGAGCGGCCTCGATGCCAAGGTCGTCAAACAGCTCGGAAACAACCTTTCGAGTCTCGGCGATAACGTCCATCGGAGAGGCATAGTTCTTTTGGGATGCTGTCTTGGCATTGAGGTTGACTGCGACCAGCAGAGCGTGGGCCCACGCTCGCAGGTCGGTGTTCCCGCCGGAAGACGAATCATGGTTGTTGACGAGACAGATCATGACCAAAACGTCGTTTGAGGCCGGGTCGACCTCGTACCCGAGGACATAGCCCGAATTGAGTGTATCGGAGGCCGCAAAGAGCTCCTCAAAAGTCGTGGTCGGCGAGATTTTGCGCTGCGCGTCTAGCACTGCCTTAAACGGCCCGAACCTCGCGTGGCCGACGACCGTGTCATGGGTTGTTTTCGCCGTCGAGGCGCTCGTGTACCACCGCAGAAGCCCGTCAGGCTCGAGAATGCGCTCTTTGGCCGCCGTCTTCCGCGGCGTAAGCACCAGCCGCGACATTGCCTGGGCGCCGTCCGCGTTAGTCGAGTACGCGCGCTGGAACTCGGGCAGCGAGCTGACAATGTCGCTCACGACGATGTTTGTCCTCTGGCGGTTGAGCACCCTGATGATGACCGAGGACACCGCGCGGTAGTTGGTCCACAGGTGCAGCGCCAGCAGCAGCAGCACGGTGACCCACATGCTGAAGCCCTGGCCCGTGACGGCGCCGACTACAATTGAGCCCGTGAGCATGCCCATGAGCGTGATGACCGTCTCCTGGGACTGGTCCTTGGCGTTGACGTCGGCGATTGAGCCCTTGACGGGGTTTGTAAAGTGCAGCGTCAGGGCCGCCCGCGACCCGCCAGCCATGACGCCGCAAATCGAGCGCAGCAGGCCCGACATGCACAGCAGAATGACCTTGGTGTTCTTGGACCCGGGGAACATGGGCGACATGCAGTCGAACACGATCGCCGAGTCGTTGACGAGGTCGGCGACGTAGCGGTACTTTTTCGCCTCGGGCTCGAGCGCCGAGCCGAGCTTCCACGCAAACAGGATCGTGCCCAGCCGGCCGACCGTCTCCTGGATGATTTTCATGAAGAGCGCCGAGGTCGACGTTGCCGACTCGTCGCCGACGCCGACCGCCGACAGCACGGCGCGGTTCGCGAACAGCGACGCAATTGAGCTCGAAAACGCCTGGATCGAGTCGTATATCTGGTAGTCAATGTAGTCCGGCGACACGCTGTTCGGGTACCCCGTGGGCAGGAACACGTTTATCAGCGACTGCAGCACGTCCGCCGTGCTCGACAGCCGCGACTCGCCGCCGCCAAGCTTGCGGTACGTGTAGTCCGTCGCGCTGAGCCCGTTGTACACCGTCGCAGGGAACCCGTTCTCGTCCATCTCGTGGACGCTCACCATTAGCTCCTTCTCCTCCATTGCTCTCTGTTGCTAGCGCTGTTGCTGGAAGCGTGGTGGGAGCCGGACCCCTTGCGTATGCATCCCCACACCTCGCCAGAACTCCGCCAAACCCCGGGTAAGCAGCAGCACTCCTCGAAAGCGCTCGAATTGAGTGTCCTTGGGGGCAGAGCCCCCAAGGACACTCTTTAGAAAGCACTGAAGGGGGTCTGGGGGGTTTCCCCCCAGCTACGGGGGGTTTGGGGGGCTGGCCCCCCAAGCGCACTCTAGCAGGAACTGCTGAAGCGCACTGGGGACCCCCGGATTGTTGCGTCATGAGCGAATTAGCAGCGTTTGCTACAACGGCACCACTTGACTCGGCTGACTAATGGCGGAGGGTTTGATTGCACAGGGTTAAGCTCTGATGAGCGGCCACGGTGGAGATACGAGCCGCACTGGCGACGGCTGGGACGTGCAGGCTATCAGCACATGATCGGCGCTGCACGTGACCGCGCTCCCTGGGCAGCGGTTCCCGCCATCTCTGGCGGCGGTGTCGTCTGACTCACGGCTGGTACGGCCACAAGGGGCGCATCTGGGGGCAGGCAATCTCGAAGCTTCCGGTGCGGCAAAAGTAACCACCGCAAAGTGAAACCCTAGCCCGGACATGCAGCGAGGCGGTATAAATAGTCCGGGGGGCGCAATGGGAAGTTGTATTCTCTTGTCATATACCTGGCTAAGATACGTTACGATACGTTTGGATAAATACACCGTTTGCGACCTGTAGTTACATAGAGGTCGGCTGCTATAGAGAACCGCGCACATGTCGAGTTTTGAGATCACCATCAAGAGTGGCGAAAGCCTGCTCGTAGTAGACGTTGAGCCGACGACGACGATCGGAGAGCTCAAGCGGAGGGTGCGGGAGCGCGACGCGAGCATTGCCACGGACCGGGTCGTGTACGACGGCAAGCCGCTCGACGATGCGGCGACCGTGGTGGACTACAAGATTGACAACCACTCTACGCTCTACTTTACAACGACGGACAATACGACACTGGTGACCTCCAAGGCGCCGCGCAAGGGCCGCAAGCGGTGCTCGTACAAGAAGTGCATCTCGGCCCCGCTGCGTGGCGTGGGCGACTGCGGGTTTTGCGAGGGCCGCTTTTGCAGCAAACACCGGCTCCTCGAGCAACACGACTGCATCGGCCTCCACAACTGCAAGCAGCAGATGCATGAGTAAGTATTTTGCCTTTGCGATGGACTCAAACTAACTTTGTAGGCGCAACGCTGTCAAGCTACAAGAGCAGCAGACCGTGGCAAACAAGGTCTAATTATTTAATTGTATAGTACTAATGATCCCCTAATCTCGTTTTTGATTTCCCATATTTTATTTGCCCCCAAACCCCCTCTCTCCTGCTAGCATTTAGCTACGCTGTTACACTGACCCCCCGCTTCGGGCGCTTCCCTTTATCTGGTTACACGGTATCAAAAACTCCCAACGGTGGTCGTTACGCTGTAACAAACATATCTACGGCGCATTGGAGACTGCATTGCAAAAATGTATAACTCTATGAGGAAGAGGAGCCGCTGAGCACAAACTGCACCGCATCAAGCACGTTGTCGAAAATGTAGTCCGGGGAGGCGACGATGTTGGGCAGGTCCTGGTCCTTGAAGACCCCGGTCCGGACGAGCATGCTGCGCCAGCCGTAGTTGTTGGCGCCCATGATGTCAGACGCAGGGTTGTCGCCCACCATGTACACGGTCAGATCGGCGCCGGGGGCCCACTGGCGCAGCATGCGCTCCGCGTAGTCGTACGTGTACGCATAGGGCTTGCCTATGACGGTCGACTTGAGCTCGCACCCGGTCGTGGCGCGGTAGAGCGCCTCGACGCAGATGCGGAACGCGCCCTGGCCGTACCGTGGCAGCGCGTAGCTGTTGGCCCACAGCAGGTCGTTGTTGGAG
This sequence comes from Blastobotrys illinoisensis, assembly GCA_030558835.1. Classification (NCBI taxonomy): domain Eukaryota; kingdom Fungi; phylum Ascomycota; class Dipodascomycetes; order Dipodascales; family Trichomonascaceae; genus Blastobotrys; species Blastobotrys illinoisensis. Next base: position 30,082 of record JAKTQJ010000101.1, on the reverse strand, counting down.
AAGTGGATCGGCACCCCCGGAGAAGCCGCATGAGCCGCGCGGCGCGTTCCGAGCCGCCCGCGCTCAGACATGAGCAGGTCGAGCACGAGCTGCGTGTCGGTGCCGAGGTCGCGCGGGTCGTTGAACACAAGGATGGCGTCGAACGGCTTGCCCAGGTCGACCGGCCGCGCCCACTGGTCCAGCATGTCGCGCGTGAACCGGTGGAAGGGCCACAGGTCGCCGGCCTGGCGAACAATGTCCGCCGAGATGACCGGGTCGCGGAACCCGTACGACTTTGCGACATTGCGACATTTGTCCCCGTCGCCCCCGACCACCAGCACCCGCTCGTACTTGTCGGCCAGCTCGCGGAACGGCGTGTGCGACTGGAGGAACTGTTTCTCCGAGATGCCGACGCCGAGCTTGCGCGACAGCGCCTCTACGCGCTCGCGCTCGCTCATGCCGCCGCCGTTGGTGAGCAGGATCCACGGCACCCGGCGCTCGTTGAGCAGCGCCAGCGCCTTGGGTGCCTCTGGGATCGTCTGCGACCCGCGGATCAGCACGCCGTCAATGTCAAAGGCAAACGCAGTGCGTTTGGCTGCAGTCTGGAGCCCTCGTAGAAAGACCCTCGGCCTCATGGTGTGTGTATTATTGGGACTACACACTCCACCATGCAGCCAGTTTATGGGTCTGTATTGGTAGCCGCGCGATAGTGTGCATACGTCCTCAAATTGCCTCCAAGCCCCTCATTTCACGGATATCAGGAGTCGTAATTGTAATTGACCCATTATACTGTACTCATGATTCAATTGCCATTCGAGCTGCAGCGCACATTCCCATTCGCTTCGCCTAAAAGAATTAACAAATATCTGCGCATGTGCCCGCAGATCGAGCGCTTGACAAGCTCAGCATTTGTAGAAATAATTGCGAAAGGAGGAATTGTACATCAAATAAGGGTCATGGCATTGTAATGATGTCTTCCCAGGGTATCATCTAATGACTGGGCCAAACGTGTGTCTAGTGCTGATATTATGCGACTTTCGGTCAGTACGCCCTTTGATGATATCGCTGCGTCCAAACCTAAGGACACTGGAGTTCAATTATGGTAACCACTCAATGGCAATGATCTCTGGCCCTGCGGTCACTAGCCAATAGTCTTGATAGCTTAATTGTTGTTGGAGAAAGATGTGAGGCGTTGATTTCTATTGCACGTGAGATTGCAACGTCAAGGAACTTGTGGTGCTAGATGTCGAGATGGAGTTTGATCGTCGAGGTTAGAGAGAGGGGAATCCTTGAAGGTGTATCCTTATTTGGGCGCGCTTTGGAGGTTGATCTAAAGCAATCTGCTCAAACGGTGTTCATGGCAGTGAGGTTGATGAGGTTTAGGAGCTCTTCAAATACCTAGGAAGAATGAATAAATGCTATTAATTCTATCTAATCACAAAACTTGGCTACCGTAGATAATGCACGGATGACACTCCTTTCAAAGTGGTAGAGAGAGTTTCCCCCCAGCCACAGGAACTCGAGGGCTGGCCCTCAAAAATGCTGAAAAAAAATACTCTAATAAATCATTACGGTCGTTAATCATAGTCCCTCTTCAATGGTCCACTTTTCTTTTGTGAGCTTTTCGATGACGGCACAGCTGTGTCCCACAACAAGCAGTCCTGGCGGCCGCGACCCAGCGGCCTCAATGGCCTCGGCGACATACTGCAGTGTAGTTCGGATGATGCGCTGGTCAGGACACGATGCCCGCTCAATGACACAGCACGGTACTGCCGGGTCCCACTTCTTATCCCGCACCAGCGCTTCGACAACCGAGTCAATTCTGTGAAGCGCCATAAGGAATACCGTCGTCCGCGTAGGCTCCCACTCTGGAAGGTTCGGCAGAACGCCCTTTCGGCCTGTTCCCGTGCAGAAGAGCACCTGATCGGCAACATTGCGGTGTGTAGCAGGGATGTTAGCGACCAGTGGCGCGGACAGCGCCGACGTGATTCCACTGATAACCTGTGGCTTGAAGCCATGCGAATTGAAGAAGACATACTCCTCGGCTCCTCGACCAAAGATGTACGGGTCACCTTGCTTGAGTCTGACGACATGCTTGCCCTGGCGCAGCCCTTCGAGGCCCCGTTCCAGAAGCTCTTGCTGGGCCCTCTCGGCGTTCCCAGGGAACTTTTTGGCGATTTCCACGGGCGTGGCTCGGGGGATCAATTGCAAAACCTGCTCGGGGACGAGTTTGTCGGCCAGAATGAGGTCGGCTGAGTGGATCGCCTGCAATGCACCAGTGGTTAACAGCTCAGCACTGCCAGGGCCAGACCCGACGAGAGAGATCTTGCCTTTCTTTTCGGGCTCTACAATGGGCTCCGTAGTCTGCTTTGTGTGTTCTTGCGACAGATCCTCCATGGTAACACTGGCGAGCGATTCGAGCGGGTAGTACTCGACGACCTGCGCCAGCCATCTCAGCCTCTGCTTGCGCCGCTCTTCCGAACTCTGGTCGTATTTCTCGGGGCCCTCGATTACCAGCTTGTTAAGGTATCCTGTCTGTTCTGCGTCGTCGTCGTCCTGACCGACAAGCTCGTCTGATTCGCGGATGCGCTGGCGCAGCGAGCCTACATTGGCACAGATGAGATCGACGTTTTGCGGTAGGCTGTTGACGACGTGCCTTTTGAATCGGTTGGCGAGACGACATCCGGTGCCCGAAGTCGTGATCCCGACCTGGAAGTCGCCGCTGGAATGCGTAGAAAGCAGCGTAAACGTGCACAGATCAGGCTTGTCAGCGACATTTACGGGGATCCGCAGCCGTTTGCACAGCTTGGAGATGTGTTGTGCGAGAGCCTCTTTTGACGGAGGCAGAGTTACGAAAACGGCGTCGACAACGTTGTCAACCTCGTGCCGCCCGAGCTCAGTCAGATCAGTGTCCTGGAAAGGCCGCTCGAGGTATACTGCTCCTTCGAGCGGCTTTGGGGCCTCTTCGGCAATGACAATGGGCCTTGATCCGTGCGAAAGGAGTGTCTTGACTCGAGTAGCCGTCAGGTTCGACAGCCCGACGACTAGCACATTATGATCCGTGATCTCTTGGTTCGTGAGCAAACCCATGGTTTTTACAGATCAGCTCGAGCAGCCCCGGGGACTTATATACCGACCAATGAGTAATCGCATTTATCCAATCTCAACGGCCTCCATTGATCATCGTCTTCGCTGTGGACGTAATTGCACGTGACACGTACTTCAGCCGTGCGTAATGCGGGCAGCCTCTCGCCGACACCGCACACCAGCCAGCCACAGAGCCTGTATAACCGCGGCGTTGGCCGCCATGAACCGTTTGTCCATCTCTGTGGCGCCGCATACGCAGTTGTAGCTTTCTTTGTACAGTGGCTGGGGTGGTTTTTTCGCGCCGCATATTCTGCGGCGTCCCCCTGAGTCTGCGTACATAAGCTTATGGGGAACATTACATAATCACGGAAATATTTCATTCCGGGGCTGTCAAAAAATTGACTGATAACAGCCGATATATCGGTCCACTTTGATTGCTCCGACAAAATATAGAAAATGGTAAAGCGGCCACAGGGATTGAACAAGAGCTCCAAGGCGAAGCGGGCCAAGGTGAGCCTGCCGAATTCGGCGGCGCCCGAATCAGAGGAAAACGGCACTCCAAAAGTGCAGTTGGAGCTCGACGTGGATCCCGACGACGAGCTGGGCCAATTGAAGGCGCTCTACGACACGTATCTCGCGTCCACTGCGGAGGAGGACGAAGAAGACGCCCGGGGCCAGAAGATCCTTTTTGGTGTGGTCCACGAGAGCGACCGGCTGCTGAGGAACCAGCAGGACGAGCCGCTCCCAGCAGAGTTCCACAACATCTACGCACTGGCTCTGCTCGGGCTTGCCAAGTACGCCGAGCCGTTCAAGGACGGGGAAGAAGGCGACACAAGCAAGGAGTTCATTGAGGCTGCCATTGACCGGGCTGGGCTCGGGCTCGGGGCCCACCCGGAGTCGTCGAGCCTGCTCTTCTCCAAGGCCAAGGCTCTCATTGCGTTGGCTCACGAAGAGATGAAGATCGCTGTTCTGAGCGACGCAAACCAGTACGAGGCTGCGTGCGCGCAGATCGAGACGGTTGAGAACGCCATTGAGCACTACAAAAAGGCGGAGAGCGTCATTATCAACGAGACCCAGGAGGCGGCCGCGAAGCGGGCGCTATACACCCAGGACCAGTTGGACACGGTGGAAAATCTTCTGCGGCTTGGCGAAGGGTTTGGCGAGCTCGAGAACCTCCGAATCGCCGGGGAGTTGGACGAGGAGGTTGCCGAGGCGTCTCTGAGCGGCCTGCCCCAGAAGTACGCCGAGTGGAGCAAGAAACGATGGGAGCAGATCCTTGACAACATTCCAGTGGGCAAAGGCAAGGCCAAGTCCCCAGAGGAGGATGGAGATCACAGTTATGCTATTATGAGACGAGCGAACCGGGGGCTTGGTGAGTACCACCTTTCGCTGGCCCAGCCGCTCATTCTAGAGCTGGAGAACGAGGAGGATGTCAGCGATGAGAGCGTGGAGAATATTAAGCGGATTCTGTCTACTGCGATTGACTATCTTGTCAAGGCAGAGCATGAGAATGACACCAAGGGGACGATCTACCCGATCATTGCCGAGGCGCAGATTGAGCTGGCGAACTTGCTTGACAATGAGTCTGCGGAGCAGGATGCATTGTACAAGGAGGCTGCCCTGAGGCTGAAGAAGGCCACTCGGCTGGGTCTGGGCGACTACCAGGAGCAGATTGACGAGCTCGAGGGTTCCTCTTAACTCTTAGGCACTGTTGAAGACTCTAAACTCCTAAAGACTGTAATTAATATTTATTCGAATCAGCTCTCCGCAATGTACCAGCTTTTGCACACAATAATTTATCTATTGTGCTAATCTCGTCGTTTCAGGGTTGGCGCCAACAAATTGGTATGGACTACCGTACAATGGTGTCTCAATACCTAAAAGGAGTAGTATAATTGTCACTATATAAATAGGCCATTAGTCCAATGACGATTGCATAATTGCACCTCACAATTTTAGGAGTGCCATAGCCAGCATTTCCCTCGCTTCGATATCGCGTAACGGAGACAGGTAACGGAGATGGCGGTTTGGGAGGACATTTCGCTACACGACACAACACGTAGGGAAAATGTCAAAAGCGTCAAGAACGGTCGGGGACGACATTTGGAAGAACAAAGTGGACAAGATCAATGCGGAGCTGCTGACTCTGACATACGGGTCCATTGTTGCCCAGCTGTGCAAGGACTTTGAAGGGGACTACCTCCAGGTTAACAAGCAGCTCGAGAAGATGGGGTACAACATTGGCCAGCGACTGATAGAGGAGTTCTTGGCAAAGAGCAACGCTGGCCGGTGCCACAACTTCAGAGATACCGCGGAGATGATCTCCAAGGTCGGGTTCAAAATGTTCCTCAACATTACCCCAACGGTAGACAACTGGACGCACGACAACAAGCAGTTTTCGCTGATTTTCGACGAGAACCCATTGGCCGAGTTTGTAGAGCTTCCTGACGACGGCCGGGCGCACAAGGAGCTGTGGTACTCGAATATCCTTGCGGGCGTGATTCGCGGGGCGTTGGAGATGGTGCAACTGCAGGTAGAGACGGAGTTTGTCAATGATCTGTTACAGGGCGCGGAGTACACTGAGCTGAGGGTGAAGCTCGTCAAGGTGCTGGAGGATGAGATCCCTGCTGGGGAGGATTATTAATTTATCTATCAATTGCATGAACTTTGTAGAGCGGGTTACCAGCGGAACAACACTGTAACAAAACGTCACACAGAATACGGCCGTCGAAGAGCGGTCGCTATAACAAAGCTTGTACATTTCCAATGATGTAACAAAATTGATTACAAGCGTTACGGATATAATGCGGTTCAACGGTACACAATGGTATCGAAAATAATGCAGTTCAAGGATACAATGGTATCAAAGTATTTTGGCAATTGCGTTAGTGTAATAGTCCATATAATTACAATATGCACAAGATAGGTTAGTTACTCGTCTTCTTCGTCCTCCTCCTGCTCCTGCTGTCGCTTCTCCTCCATGGCGTCTCGAATTCGACGCGAAACCTCTGTCTGGAACGCCTGCTGCCCGGTCGCAGAGACGTCCACGTCCGAGGTGCTCGAAGCGCTCGAAGGAGTGTTGGCCGAGCTTCCACTGCTCAGCACAGGCCCGCTCGAGAAGATAGGAATGTTGGCAAGGTCGTTTTCACTGTTGACCCGCGAGATGGCATTGGACTCCGACGTGGCCGAGGAGGCGCCCGAATCGCGTCGGGCGAGCTTCCGCGCTCGAGCCGCTTTCTTGGCCGCCGTTATGAGCTCCTCGTCCGCCTCGGTTCGCTCGTTACCACTCTTGACAATGGAGTACCGGTTAAAATCGGGGTACAGGGCGGGGCCGAGCGAATTTACTAGCTCTGTGATCTCACTCACAAGCCGATGCCGCGTCTCCTTGAGCTCGTCCACCGTGTTCTTCTGCGACGGGTTCATCGCCAGGGCTAGCGGTCGCAGCGATTTGAAAATGTCCATACCCGTCTCGCCAATGACGAGCGCAGAGTACGTGAGCGCCGGGAACACAAAGAATGAGCCAAAGAGAACACATGCAAGCGCTCCCCATGTATTGGGCACCAACGAGCGCTTCCACGCAATGAAGGTGGCGAGAATTGCATACACAGTGTAGAGCAGCGGGGCGGCGACCATGGCGACAAGCACCTTCCAGGTCGCTACAACGTCCTTGGCCGCGATCTTAACGGTAGAGCCCTTGAGCGCTTCGGCAGCCTTCTTCTTGGAAATGAGCTTAGTAGCGACGAACACGGGGGAGAAGAGCACCGCGCCAGGCAAGCTGAGGGCAGCGAGCACAATCAGCTTGAGACTACGGTAGAACAGCTTGAACACAACATTCTGGGGTGACATGCTGGCCGTCTCGACGTGGTGGTCCTTGAGCCCCAGCTGGCGCAGCCTCTTATTGTACGACATGACGGCGTCCTTGAGGTGGATGATAGCAGGGTCGTCCTTGTAGTGGTCGTAGCCGTTCAGCAGCCGCCGCGTCAGCTCAATTGTCACTGGAAGAGGCAGCTTCTTCCCCGAAGGCCGGTAGAGCCGTCGTGCGGCTTGAATTACCATGAGAGTCTCGTAGTCTGGGGCTCGAACCGTCACCGAACGCAATCCGTCGGCAATCATATCCAAAACTTCCTTCACCGCCTCCCGCTTCTGTTCGTCACCGGCCTTGTACTTTTGAATGAGTTCCTGGCTGACCTCGAGGGGAGTTCCAAACTCAATGACGGCCCGGGACCGGAACTTGTGCGGGTGGAAGTAGTTCATTCCGCACGGCACAATCTTGACTGGCGTATCTGGTTTCTCGGCCAGAGTGCCAAGCGCCATAATGGCGACGCCGGCCTTTAGCGGCAGCAAGTCAGTACGGTCGTGGGAGCCACCCTCCGGGAAAATCCCGAGGCACCCGCCATTGTGGAGGTGGGTAAAGACGCGGTGGTACATGAGGCTCTGGTCAACGTGCTCGGCAACTTTAAAGGTTGTTCCGCGCTTGAGCGCATTGACGGCCTTGGCGCTCTTAAACTCCTTTCGCAGAATGAGCTCGGTGTCGCTGACAATTTCGCTGATCTCAGTGTTGCCCATACTCTGGGGAAGGCCGATGAGCCCCCGGACCATGCATTCCTTGGTAAAAAGGGTGCCCTTGCCCTTGACCACGAGTGGGTTTGAGTCGAAATCAATGTAGATTTCGCCCGTGGCTTTGCGCAGGTTGTCCTGGGCCCGGACGACGCCAATGGCCTGAGTAACCTTGGAGATGAAGCCAATGAACTTGCGGCGGGTCGAATTCTCAGCGACCAAAAAGGAGATGCGGCGGCCCGCATAGTTGCGAACCAATTGCATCAGGATCATGGGATCAACGAACTGGTTAGCATGGGGCGCACCGACGAAGATGACGGGGCCCTGCTTGGGCACTCGAAATGCGCCGCGCGGCGTGATTTCCCTGAAAAAGAGGTCGAAGATGACCTGGAACCCCCATACTACAAAGTCGTAGATCCACGTCCACACTGTGAGCTCCTTGTCGATGGACCTCACTTTTTCGTTCATCTTTGGCGTCTCAAATGGAGTCTCCACGGGGGTAAAAGGCTGCACCTCCCGCAATAGTTTTTGGCGGCCGCGCAATTTTTCTAGAACAGTCGACGTTGAGGGGGGTTAGTTTGGTCCATGTTGGGAGGGTTCGGCGTCGGGCCGGCAACAGGCCGGCGACAGGCCCATCTGAGAAGCCGTTGCAGAGCCTTGCGGGAGTCGCAAGCAGGTACAGTAGAGGAGCAGCGAAAAGGGGCCCCGTAGCGCATATCTGGCCGGCGCATGGAGCGCTTTGGTTGCGCAATTGACCTGATCTCTTCAGCCGTGAAGAAGCAAAAAAAAGGGGGTGAGATGCGTTGTGCGCATTACATGATATGTGCAGCACTTTAGGTTGTAGGGGGTCGAAAAGGGCAGGTCAGGGGTATAGGGACGGGAAAGATCGAAGGCGAGTGCGCCTGTGGGTCTGCCAATGTGTGAGATGCTGTTTCTCATCTTGAAAGTTGGCGTTCCTGCCGCGATCGAAAGCGTCTAGATTGGGCAAAAAGGGCCAGGGGGGTGGGTGCCCCATCATCGTGAGATCAGATTAGATCGAGGGGCAAGGGATTGTGCCAAACAGCACACCCTCACGTAAACGCTTGACAATTGGGTGGTCAGTTCTGGCCGTTTAATGTGTGAGGCGGAAAACTCAGACCCTCCGTTTCATGATTGCACCGACACCACCTGTCAAAGCTGTCAAAAAAGCCACTCTTAAACTGACCCACCGGACAGAGCTTAAAACACGGCCCGGATAACATAAAACAAAAAAAAAGAGGACGGGATATGCACAGAGCGAAGAGCTGTACTTTGCTACTATTATTGTTATGATTATTTTTTTTTTAATTTCGCTATAGGTGGTCTTATAGCGGCAGGCCAAAAGTGTTTGGCGGTGGTGCGCGTGTTAACAACCACCCCTGGTCACCCTAGAGTGCCTTGATATGCTGGTAAATGCACCAGATCACATACATTGTGAGTGCACATCTTTTTCTGCTTTCACTCTCCAGCGTTGAAATTTATTTTGCTGCCCCCATCTAATCGATAAAACAAATACACAATTCATGGGCGCAATACGGGGCTCAACAGAGATGGTAGCGGGCTGGCGAATTTTTTTTCGAGCGATGAAGATTACCGGTGGCCAGGAATTTAATTAACGCGAGAGCGAGAGCATCAATTGGAAAAGTAATGCGCATCTGTACATACAGCAGCATACATACAGAAGCTTACGTCGTCTTCTTTCATGGTGCGGTCTCTCAAATCGTAATGTACCTGGTTCTCCATGTCTGCCGAGCATGTGCTGAACAGATCGCACAGCGCCTATACAGGCTCGTCCTTTCCCTGTTTGAACTATGCATCTGAGATCTTCCAGGGCCATATACGTCGCTCAATCTTTCATTTTTTTGGGCTCCCTCCACCGCTCTCTGCACTACCTTGACAGACAACGGTATATATCACGCCTAGCCTGCCCTTTTTCCCTGACTCAAACCCTTTCCATTTTATCTACCCGTCGCTTACCCTCTCTTTCCCCCCCCTCTCCTCTCTCTCACACTCCCTCCCGCACATTTCGTCTATTGCGCTCCAGCGCCCTTTGTGTGACAAGAGCCCTCTCTCCCACCCGTACAGTAATCAGGGTCACCAGGGGATTTCGATTGAGAAGGTAAATTTTAAGACACAAGTTTAACCTGGTCGGGTCTGTGTGTTAATAACCTTTATATCTCGGCCCTTTTCCTTTCTTTCCCTTCTCCATTCTCTATCTCCCGGTGAAGATAAATAGCCTCTGCCGTCCCCTTACATGCCATTCGGACGTTTTGGCTCTTCCCGTCAACACGTCAAATCTGTCAGTGCCTGCATCTCTTGAAACACCGCCATATCCTAGCAGCGCTGCTCCGTTTTTCCAACCGTTTCCTGATATCTCCAACTTTCACTCTCTCCAATCTCGAATAGTTTGCTCCTTATTTTACGAGTGGGCTTGCTCCTTTTGTGTGGGGGTTGATTGATTGGTTGATTGACTGGAGCGTTACCTTGAATTGCTACGCTTCTACCTTGTTCTGCAGACATGGCTCTGGAGAATAAAACAACGTAAGTATCTCATGCCCTTCTATCTTTCTATTGGAGTTCATCTCGTCCTTGTTACATGATCTTGTCTTATCCGCAAGATCCATTAGTGATTTGTGTCACTTTCCGCTCCCCCTCAAGAGCGCCCTTCTATCGGAGATTGATTTCCATCTGCTCTATTAAAATTATCAGATGGAGGAGCAAAAAAAAAAGCCAAGCGGCCACCGAACCAGCAACCCCAGAGCCGTCCTTGGGCCGGAAAATGCCGGTGGTCAATGCCTATTGTTGCTCGTTTAGCCCCAGGCCCGTGGCCCATTGTCTTTTTTGCTTTGTGAAATGTCTCTCTGGTTACGCCTTGTGGTCGTTACGCCTTTTGTGGGAGCGGTGGTTACGCCTTGTGAGTGCCCAGCCGCACGTCCTTACAAAAGCGGTAAACCAAGTGGTCCGAGCGCTAACTCTCATTCCACCCGCTTGGGTTGGCCAATGGACAAGGTTCCGAGCTAGGAGTTAGACTTTGATTGTCGTTGTGTGCTAACTTTGTTTATTAGGCTTCTTCCGCCAATCGACTGCCTGACCGGGCGAGGAGGGTTTGAGTCTTCACCACCATTACCAGCCATTGACAAGGAGCCGCGAGATGGCCGCACGCTACCGCCATTACGGCGGTCTCCGTCGCTCGCAAACGCTGCCAAGCCAGCCGTGCCGTCCTCGGTCACCTCTGGTTCGTACAAGCTCTCGGACGCCAGCTCGGTGAATAATGGGTCGGACGACTCGGATTCGGGCAAGTCGCCGCGGTCTCAGCCCCCCGTGGGACCCGGCCTGGGCCTAGCAAGGATCTCGCCGCCATTGTCGAGACGCTCCTCGGACGAGGATAAGAATAATAGTAATACTAGTAAAGCCGGGTACCACTACTCCAACAACCCGGCTGTGTATCCGCCCACTCCGCGGGTCTCGTCTGACCATCACCAGCCCCAGCCCAGTCTAGCCCGCTCCAACAGCTCTGGATCTGTAGTTCCTGTCCAGCAGCAGACGCAGCCTCCTCCTCCACCTCCTACGTCGGTAATGCCCCCAATACCGCCCCATGAGGCGGCCATGTTTACTACGGGCGGAGACATTGTGCAGCAAGCACATGCGCATTTCATTCGTGAGCTAAGTCTACCGGAGAACTTGGAGGATATGAAGGTTTTGGGCGGGCAAATGTACCACATGTGTCTTTCCATGCTGGACAATATCAATCTGGCTCCGAATCTCGAGTCGATATACCAAGTCACGGGCCATATGAGGAAGTCGTTAGACTTTCTTAATTCGTGGTACGCCAAAATGTACGAAGCATATCAGCAGCAGCAGCTCCATCTCCAACAGCAACAGCAGCAGCAACAACAGCAGCAACAACAACAACAACAGCAGCAACAGCAACAGCAACAACAGCAGCAACAGCAGCAGCAACAACAACCACAACCACAACAGCCTCGATGGCCTTCAGAGGGTAATAACCCCTACTACCAACAACAGTCCATGTATAATGGCTATGCACCGCCCGTCGGGTATCCTCCCATGGTGGAGGACGCCTCAAGCTCAATGGTCGCCCAACGGCGGCAGAGTAAGAAGCGGTCGCGCCAGGGTTCGGGCGAGGTGACGCGGTGTCGCCAGTGCGGCACGTACGAGACGCCCGAATGGCGGCGAGGCCCCGACGGAGCACGGACCCTGTGCAATGCATGCGGGCTCTACCATGCCAAACTCGCAAAACGCAAGGGCGAGGCCGAGGCGGCCGCCATTATGCGCACCAAGCGCGACCCGCGCCTGGACCAGGAATACGAGGAGCTGATTTCGCGCAAGCGTCAGCAGAGTGACTCGAGTACTAACACACCGACTAACCGTCCATTGATTACCACCGCTGCATCTATACCATACTACCAGCAGTAACGAATCATGCTTGTATATTATTGTAATTTCTAATGTATATTAGCTCACCATCTACAATGTTAGGTACCTATAACTCAATGGTTACAGAGCAACAAACTCCCAGCAGCAATTGTCCTACCGCACTACAACAGGTGCTTGGAAGGAGTGTCTTCGAGGGCCAGCCCTCGAGCTCCCGTAGCTGGGGGGGAACCCCCCAGACCCCCCTCTTGTGCCCGAAGAGTCAATTGGGTGAACGGGGGTCTGGGGGCTGGCCCCCAGCTCTTGGGGGTTTGGGGGGCTAGCCCCCCATGTCGTTACAGTGTAACAAACTCCCAACAGGAACTGTTACAAACGCACCAGCATCGTTAACGTTAACAACGCAGGGCAAGTCAGGGCAGGCTGGCAAGCCCATGGAGGAAGGTTAAATGCTCAATTCAGTACATAATGCTCGTGAAGGGGTTTTTCATTATTTGGCGTCTCGCTCGGCCTTGATCTTCTCCAGCTCCTTGACCCGGCGCTTGAAATCGAGGTACTGGCACTCCTCGTACGCGTGTCGCTCGTCCTGGCAGTTCCATGGCATGAACCAGCCCTCCCGTCGGCACTTGTTGAGCGGAACCAACAGCGACGAGCACCGATCCCGGTACGGCAGAGGGATCTCATGCTTCTTCATCTCCTCGGGAGACACTAGTCCTGTTAGCACGTACGCTGCCCGGCGCGGCAAACTTACGAGGCTCTGGAAGTTCCTTGATGTACCCCATTGTCTATTCTATTCGCTTCGGTTGGCTTGTACCAAGTTTTTCAAAATCGGTCGCTTTCCATTGGTTCGCGGCGGTTGGGAGGTTTGTGATTACGTAAGTGAGCCGAGTCCAAGGCCTGTTACAGCGCGGGTTGCAATGGGGGTCTGGGGGCTACGCCCCCAGCTACGGGGGTTTGGGGGCTTGGCCCCCAAGAGCTACACATGATCGAATGGCATTGCGCAATGGTTGTGCTACACATGATCGGATGGCATTGCGCAATGGTTGTGCGCGATCTGGGCGCTTGGTCGTGGGCGGTGTAATGCCGAGCGTTGGCAGATGAAAGCGGCTAGGCGGAGAGTTTTTGGTGATGTCGGCGTTGGGAGCAAAGCGCGTGCTCGGGCTCGGCGATAGGCGTCCCTTAATATTCTCGTCCGGCAAATATCGCGGCAGGGCCTGGGGCTCCGATGGTCAGTACAGCCGAGGGATCTCTCGCGCCCGAATAGGAAGGACCCGCGGGAAAGCCAAGGACCTGACTCTCTAGCCTACCTTGGAAGGGGGAGCCCGAGAGACAGCCCAACATCGCTACGCTAGCCGACACGCAAAGGCGGGGTAATCATTTGCTACGGGCTACGTGACTACCAGTGCTGTACTGTATTGCTGTACTGTATTTCTGCCCAATGCTACTACGTACTGTATTGTAGTGGTTGCGGAGTGCATAACCGCGGACCGCAGGGAATATGCATACGTACCCCATGAACGCGAAGGAGATGACCACACGGACGGGTTCACATGGAACATTATGCAGAGGAAGTTCATTCTCTGCGGAGGCAAACACAAGCTCCGTAGCCCCAGAGTGCCAAACCCCCAGGGAGACACCCCAAGGGCGTGGAATGTTTGATTGCCACCAGAGCCCCCACGAAGAAACAGGCAAATGTTCCAAGGGTTTGAAAGGTCTTACCACTCATACGGCGGGCGAGAGGAGTGAAGATCAAAGAGCCCCAAACGTCGAGAATAGCCGGGGTGCCAGTCGAGAATAGCCGGAGATGGGAGGGGTTGGCCCCCATTCTCTCTTATCGCACGGTAGGCGACATGCGATGCATTCCGATACACCCTCGGCCAGTCAGGTACGGGTGCTGGAGTTGCGTACGGGTATTGGCAATGCTACGCTGTCCCTAAATATTGCCTCATGCCAGGAGCCAAGCAGAGCAAGCTCAAAGACATGCCAGTTAGAGTTTGCCAATGCTGGGCACCCGGTTCCAAATTCCCGTTTTCCCGCTCCCAGCGGCGCCAGCAGCGGCGTTGCCCCATCCGGGGGTCGCACCCGGAGGGAACCCCGAAAAAGCAATCTGGGCCGAGGGTTTTTCCATTTCTCCCTCCGGGCTCCCCCACAAACCAGGCACGACATGACACCTCGGGAATCTATTTAAAAGAGCGTGCGTCTCCGGGTATCTGGCGGTAGAGCATTTGTATATTATCTTGATACACTTTGGAGTTACTGTTTATACTTTGGAGTTACTCTTTGATACACTTTGGAGTTTAATATTGGTTCGTGATGCTGGCTACCGCTGCAATTACCAACTCGGTCGACTTTGACAAGTCGCCGCCCACCAGCTTTGTGGTGCCCAAGAAGAGGACGCGGCTCTTTCTGCCCCTGCGGTCTGTCGTGCCGACACAGTTCGACGACATGTACGCGGCGGAGATTCTCGGGCTGCGGGAAAACCTCAACGCCATGGGCCGCCCCAAGTTCACGTCGCGCCAGCTCGTCGACTGGGGCCTCAACGACCTGCGCTCGCTGCTCATTGTGGAGGCGCTGCGCCCGGAGTGGCACGGCGTCGTGCCGCGCATTGTCGAGCAGGGCTACCGCATTGTCGTGCTGCCGCTCGACGCCTCGGACGACAAGATCATCGACACGCTTGTCTCGTCCGACCTGTACAAGGAGCACAATTTTGACCCGGCGTTTCTGTACCAGACGGCGCGGTACACGGTCGAGGCCGCGCGCCAGCGCTACGCGTTTGAGAACGGCGGCCGGGCCGGCCCGCTGACCAAGCCGCAGTGGCGCAACGTGATCGAGAACTACCTGCTCAACCTCGGCTGCGAGGCCCAGTGCCGGCTCGACTACAAGAAGGCGTGCTCCATGCTCAAGAAGCAGCGCCAGCAGGAGCTCCTCTCGAGCCCCTCGGCCTCGGTCGGCGCCAAGCCCATCAAGCTCGCCTCCAACTCGCTGCTCAAAAAGGCCATTGTCACCTCCGCGTCCACCTCCCCGGACTTTCCGTCCTACCTGCGCAACAAGATGACCTCCTCGTGCGCTCCGCCCAAGGTGACCCTCTCGCGCAGCGAGAAGCAGCAGGTGTGGGTCCAGGTGCAATCGCGCCTCTACGCGCGGCTGGGGCTCGACTGGGAGACCGACGACTTCTCCGCCTAACTACATGACGCTTACGACCTGACGACATTATTTATTTTTTTTATTTATCACGCGCTGTATATTATTGTACCATTAGCCAATCCTATTTATTCTGCCATGTATGCCACCACCCTATCTCGCAGCGTAGCCATGGGGCTCCCCCCGCGGGTGGGTCCGTCTCACATGCCCACGAAAATCCCAGCGTAGCACCCGTCCGCCCGCCGTGTTTCGCCGATTTTTCCTATTCTTCCTGCGCCGCACGAGCCGCAGGGTATCGGTCCGAGCCCGGGGGTGGCGGGAGTCGAGCGCCGGCTACCCCAGGTTTTCATCCGGCGAGGCGTCAGAGATCAGCTCGCCTGAGTCATAGCTTTCGGCTGTTTAACCTTAAACCCTTGCTTATTGGGCCTTTATCTGCTATAATACACAGCTGGGGCTTCTGTCTCGGGAGTCCCTTCTTGTTATGTCACTCTTATTCCGGCTGTCCTCGTCGATCTTGCCAGAGAAGAGCTCCCCGTAGCTTAGACTGTCTTGACAGGGAGGGGGTCTGGGGGGTCTCCCCCCAGCTGTGGGGGGTTTGGGGGGCTAGCCCCCCATTAACACCCTGGGGTATTGTCGTTGTTTGGATATACTGTACGTCATTGGCGAGCTATGACTCTGCTGCAATCTCAAAGCTTATATCGGGCTTTTATGAACGGCGATAAGTGCATCATTCCTTCACCATGTCACCGGGTCCCGTTGTTGCGCTCAAATAGCGTTAATGGGCTGGCCAATTCCTCTGCTAACAAGCTCCAAACACGTTCCTAGTCGTACTTGGGGGGGCGCCGCCCCCCAAACCCCCCGTAGCTGGGGGCCAGCCCCCGGGCCCCCGTTGTTGAGCTGAAATAACGTTAATTTGCAACTGCTTACATGGGCGCCAGTTTTCAACCAGCGATAGTTAGCCATTTACCCTCCAATTCTACCACTACCGGTACTACAGTAGTGTTTATACGCATTTCCTGAGGCATTTGAGGTATTTGCCCCACAGCCCCCCGGGTATGAGGCTTTTCCATAAAAGCGGCGCGGATAAAAACGCGGCGTTGCTTAAACCCCACAATTAAGGATTGCAGCGAAGAGTGGAGATCGGCCAAGAATCTCCGCCTATCGAAGCTCAAACTCTTCCCACACGTCAAACAGACTGCAAACGGAAGAGCAGATGGGGGTCTGGGGGCTGGCCCCCAGCCACGGGGGGTTTGGGGGGCTTGGCCCCCCAAGTGCTATTACGCGGTTGTTACGGCGTAACCCCTACAATTGAGGATTGCAGCGAAGAATCTCCGCCAGAGCAGACGGGGGTCTGGGGGCTGGCCCCCAGCCGCGGGGGGTTTGGGGGGCGTCGCCCCCCAAGTGCTGTTACGCGGTTGTTACGGCGTAACCGTCGTGTCACGTGCGCGTCACGTGCGCGCCGCATGAGAATGTCGTGTTTTGAAAAATGGAGCGCCACACGCACCACACGACACACGATGGACCTCGCGAGCCGATTGAACCCACGACCCAAGAGCGAGGAGCTCAAGGACCACTCGGCGGCCCATGCGGAGCCGGAGGAGGCTCTGGCCAACCTCAAAATCGACGACAAGCCGACAGAGTCCGAGGCGAAGGAAGAAGAAGCCAAGTCGGAGCCAAAAGAAGAGGAGCCAAAACCAGTGAAGGAGGAAGAGCCAAAACCAGTGAAGGAAGAGCCAAAAGAAGAGAAAGAGCCAAAGAAGGAAGTAAAAGAGGAAAAGAAGCAAGAGTCGAACCTCATTCAGAGCTCATACGAGGTCGACGTGAAGCTGGCGGATCTCCAGGCGGACCCGCACTCGCCGCTGTACTCGGTCAAGAGCTTTGAGGAGCTCGGTCTGTCCGAGGAGCTGCTCAAGGGCCTGTACGCGATGAAGTTCTCGAAGCCGTCGAAGATCCAGGAGAAGGCGCTGCCGCTGCTGCTTAACAACCCGGCGAAGAACATGATCGGGCAGAGCCAGTCGGGCACGGGCAAGACGGCGGCGTTCGTGCTCGACATGCTGTCGCGCGTGGACCCGGCCCTGCACAAGCCGCAGGCGCTGTGTCTGTCGCCGGCGCGGGAGCTTGCGCGGCAGACGATGGACGTTGTGCGGGAGATGGGCAAGTTCACGGGCATCACGACCGGGTTCGCCATCCCGGACCCGGCGCGGCGCAAGGAGCGGGTCACGGCGCAGGTTGTCGTGGGCACGCCGGGCACCGTGATGGACCTGCTGCGCAAGAAGCTCATCGACGTGTCGGCGCTCAAGGTGTTCGTCCTCGACGAGGCGGACAACATGCTCGACCAGCAGGGCCTCGGCGACCAGTGCTCGCGGGTCAAGAAGTTTTTGCCGAAGACGGCGCAGCTCGTGCTCTTCTCGGCGACCTTCTCCGACGAGGTGTACGACTACGCGCGGCAGTTTGTGCCGCAGGCGAACGAGATCCGGCTCAAGGCCGAGGAGCTCAACGTGTCGGCGATCAAGCAGCTGTACATGGACTGCAACAGCGAGGAGCACAAGTACGAGGTGCTCACGGAGCTGTACTCGCTGCTGACGATCGGGTCCTCGATCATCTTCGTGCAGAAGCGGCAGACCGCCAACGAGCTCTACAAGCGCATGCGCGCGAGCGGCCACGAGGTGGTCATCCTGCACGGCGACCTGACCCACGAGGACCGTGACAAGGTCATTGACGACTTCCGCGACGGCAAGTCCAAGGTGCTCATCACCACGAACGTGCTCTCCCGCGGCATCGACATCCCCTCCGTCTCCATGGTCGTCAACTACGACCTGCCCGTCGACGGCAACGGCGACCCCGACCCGGCCACATACCTCCACCGCATTGGGCGTACCGGCCGGTTCGGCCGGGTCGGCGTCTCCGTCTCGTTCGTACACAACAAGCACACGTTCAACGTGCTGCGCAGCATCCTCGACTACTTCAACAAGGGCATTGAGATCCAGCGCGTGCCCACCGACGACTGGGAGGAGGTAGAGAAGATCGTCAAGAAGGTCATCAAATAGCCTAATTTACAGCTACATGTCTGTCTTGGGGGCAGAGCCCCCATGAATACTCTGGCTAGCGTCTTCCTATGGTGATAGGTGAATTGCTCTTCTTTAGAGTGTTTTCGGCCCTCGAGCTCCCGCAGTTGGGGGGAAACCCCACAAACCCCCCTCGTTACACTGTAACAAACCCCCAACGCCGTAACGGGAACATGCCCAAACTCGAGCCAGCGTATTCGAGGTAACCCAATACCGAAAAGACGAATTTATATGAAAGCATTTGGGTGCGCCTTGATGGAAAAAATGTTCATTGTTGGTTAAATGGCTCGATCAAATTCGAAAAATATTGGCATTTTCATCGTTACAGGCTCTACGAGCAATTGGTGCCAGGCAGTGTAGAAGTGTGCCGGTGGGTTTGTTACACTCCCAACACTGTAACAAACCCCGTAAGTTACAATCTACCCGCATGCTGGCAACACAACAGTTGTGAACAAGTGCTGGTAGCGTAGCAATTCTAGCAGTAAAGGTCAAATAGACTACAGGGATCAATTGGGTGGGGGTCTGGGGGCCTGGCCCCCAGCTATGGGGGGTTTGGGGGGCTAGCCCCCCAAGTAGTTAGAGTGGAGCAAGCTCTCAATTGGCTCATGGTGCAAGAGATACTTGGGAGACTTCAATTGGACGGGGGTCTGGGGGCGGAGCGTGTATTAGTGGGTTTTTGAGCAATTGGTGTCAAGCAGTGTAGAAGGGTGCTGGTGGTTTTGTTACACTCCCAACACTGTAACAAACCCGTAAGTAATAATCTGCCCGTATATCGGCAACACAACAGTTGTGAAGTGCTGGTAATGTAGCAATTCTAGCAGTAAAAGTCAAATAGACTACAGAAATCTACTGGGCGGGGGTCTGGGGGCTGGCCCCCAGCTAAGGGGGGTTTGGGGGGCTAGCCCCCCAAGTAGTTAGAGTGCAGCAAGCTCTCGGCTCGTGGGAGACTTCAATTGGACGGAGGTCTGGGTGTATTAGTGAGTTTTTGGGCTGTGCTAGGGAGCCAATAAATAGTTAGTCGTCGCTGTCGTCGCTCGAGGCGGGCGGCGGGTAGCCTGCGATGGTCTTGCCGCCGGTGGCCGGGCGGGCGAGGATGGTCTTGCCCGAGGTGCGGCGGTGGGGCGGCCCCCTGTAGCGGGCGGTGGTGAGCAGCAGCTGCGAGGGCACCGGGGAGAGGTCGCGCTGGATGACCCTGTCGAGCGCCATCTCCTTGCGGGTCCACTCGCGCTTGCGGCGGGCGCGGAGCTCGGCGAGGTCGCGGGCGAGGTCGCCGCGGAGCTCGAGCGCCCACACGAGGCGGCGCTTGAGCGCGCTGTACGTGTCGCGGTCGTCGAAGGGGTCCTCGTCGTCGTCCTGTGCGGCGCGGGCAACGTGGCCGCCGCCGTCGATGCGCGGCGCGGCGCGGTCCTCCTCCATGAGGTACGGCCGGAGCGCCTCCGTCTCGTGGACGGTGCGCATGTGCTTGGCGAGCGCGTCGGAGCGCGTGAAGTTGCGGTCGCACTCGGGCACGGTGCAGTAGAAGGGCTTCTCGCCCGTGTGCGAGCGCATGTGCGACACGAGCGCGAAGCGCGACGGCTGGACAATGCCCTTGCGCGGACAGTCCTCCCACTCGCAGAAGTACTTGGACTTGCGCGTGCCAAAGTGGTCGTCCTGGAGGTGGTTGACGAACGCGACAAGGTCGCGCTGGACGCGGTGGCACCCGTCCCACCGGCACACGAGCGTTCGCGGGTGGCCCACCTCGTCGCTCGAGTCGTCCGACCCGGGCGCGCTGCCGTACGAGTCGCTGCTCATCGGGCTCGACCCGCCCTTGTCGTTCTTCACGGGGCTCGACCCTACGTCCGAGCTGTACTCCATTGTCGTGTGGCGTCAAATTTGCCCGTCCCGCCGCGCTTGGCTGCTCGTTACAGCCGTCCCTCCCAACCCGCCGCCTCCGCAGCACTCCCAGCGGCGTAACAAACCCGTACCTAGCCCAAACCCCCCGTAGCTAACTTCCCCGGATCAGGTACACTTGGGGGGCTAGCCCCCCAAACCCCCCAGAGCTGGGGGCCAGCCCCCAGGCCCCCGTTAATTACATGGTGCAATGGGTCAATTGTTCGATACAGTCGTCCTGAACCATCCATTGTAGTCTTTGTAGGCTTCGATAACTGTGACATGTGGATGGTAGTCGGTACACCGTAACAAATCTCGTTTGTGCGATGGAATTGCGCCCAGTCCAGTTTCAACCCCCAGTGTGTTTATACCCTGTGTTGACATGTTTATGGATGCGGTAGCGAGTTCTCAGGATCCCTCTCCATATCTTACCCGGTGTAGCCATGAGAATTGATAGTTATATCCATTTGCAAAGACTAGGGTATTGTCAACAAAAGGTTTAGTGATTTAATGAACATTACCGTACGGTAACTGCTACACGTAACGCTTGTACTTGCATGGCTCAAGCTTTGATAGCTGCAACATTTCTTCGTAGGCTGGCCATTAAAAGCTTCCACTCATCAATTTCCAAGTGATTGTATCAAATAGCATTAGCTCTCATTGTCAAGTTGCCCGTGTCATTGATCTCAGCCACGAATTGAGTCTGAGCAAGCAAAACGGGTAAATTCTGCCGAGAATGCTACCTGGTAATACCGAATACACAACCACCGCGAACTAGCCGTACCTATCACCACAGTTGAAGTATTATAACCCATTTTCTCAATTGGATCTTACGACATAAAATGCTCGCAGTCCCGAACCTGGATAAAATAAGCATTTCTTATAACCAGATAGTGAAGACACAACAAGATCTGATACAATTCCCCACCCATCTTTTTCCAATACAAAATTCACACTACCCTTTCATACAAATAATTAGGCAAACAACGTGCTATTTCCTACGAGCAAAAATGCGCTATCCGTGAGTACCGCTCCCAGCAATGGAAGGGTACCACCGGTACTCGTATTGCTGAATCCAGATGCGGTTCCGCACAACCTACGGCAGGACGATATCGTCTTCAGCAGTCCCCAATGCACTTAATCGCCTTCCAGAGTATCCGAATAGCGGCATAATTGACCCCAACAGAAAACGTCTACGATGGCCGGAACTCGAGGAGAGATTGGATCAGTGAGTACAACGCGCGAAGGATGAGATAGCCATCACAAATGGTGTTTTGAAAGAAAAGCCGCGTCGGTGTCATGATCCTGCCAGCGAAGGAAAGACGATGCCGGCATTCTGCAATGGGCTTTCATAATCGGTATTCAATTAAAGCCCACAAGCAAGATGGAGAGGTGCAGAATGGAGATATTCAACGTGATGTTCAACATGAAGTGATTCAACAAGGAGAGTCTGGAAGCGTTAGAACAAATGCTAAAGATCCCATGGAACAAATTCTTTCGCTCATTGGTAAATATGATACTCAAGACGTCTACAATTGCGATGAGTCGGGCCGCTTTTGGCAATTTATCCCCTTTAAGCGCCCATCGAAGGAATCGTCCCGGAAGGAAGAAAGAAAAGGCACGAATCACGGCCCATTTTTGTTGCAACATGGATGGTTCTGATGCAATCCCGCTCTGGGTAATTGGAACGGCGAAGAATCCAAGAGCATTCGCTACCGCGGATGTTAAAATCCAGAACCTTGACATTGTTTATAGAAGCAGCAAAAAGGGGTGGATGACCAGCGGGATATTTGAAGAATGGCTACGCTGGTTTGACAGACGATTTAAACGAGAAATCGTTCTTGCTATGGAATTGTGATGGCTTGGTTGCCGCCAAATTGTGGTCGATTCCACCCCTTAAGCCAAGGTATCGTCCAATCATGGAAATCGCATTGGAGAAGACGCTGGGTTGATTTTCTTGCGGTTCAATTTGAGGCCGGAAAGGACCCTTTCGTCAATGAATGTCCTCTATGCCATACGATGGGCAATTAACGTGCTACGGTCAGACGGTTACAGATACATTCGAGAGGCGATGGGTATCAATGATTTTATCAATCCAGAAGGTGATGAGAGCCTGAGTGAGGTTGAGGTTCGAGCCGGAAGAACAAGAGAGCTCTGAAGAAGAACTTGAGCACAAGGACAGAGTGACATACGAAGAGGCACTTTATTTGCTAAGCATGCTTATATTGTATGAATTGCAAACGGGGGGAGAATAAAGAACTAATTAAGGTGTTGGATATCGAGGAAAGCCGCATTCGACGAGCCATTGCACGAGAGCATGATAGACAAAACCATTTCCTGCAGCACCATAGCCTATTACACGCACAAGACGGCATATACATGCGTGAGCCGCTACTGGTACAGTGGCAAGATAAAAATGATTCTAATAAGAGACTCGATAAGGGCACAAAGAGTGAGTGGAAGGGGCTATACTTTGGGCGGAGCTGTAACGAAATGTAGCAGCAAGACAGAAGCCGATGCGCCCTGGAATAACAGCCAGTTGAACGGGGGGGTCTGGGGGGTTTCCCCCCAGCTACGGGGGTTTGGGGGCTGGCCCCCATATACACTCTACCATCAGTAACCTCACATATCGTTGCCGCTAGGCATTTAGGGTCAATTGGGTCTAGAGGGGGTCTGGGGGGTCTCCCCCCAGCTTCGGGGGGTTTGGGGGGCTGGCCCCCCAATTGCAGTACGAAGACTAGTTGCAGTACGCAGATTGATAAAGAGAGGAGATTAGCTATATACGAATAAGTTATTTCCAGAACCAGCCGCCGTTCTTGCCGTTGGAGGTGGATTCGCTGAGGCTGACGGAGCCGTCGTCGTACCACTTTTTGACCACCTTTTTCGTCTCGAGCTGGCCGTCGTCCTTGCTGATTGTCTCGCTGGTGACGCTCGACGACACGACCTTCTTGCCGAGCTTGTCGGCCTCGGACTCGCTGATGTAGCGCACGGTCGAGTCCGCGTCCTGCGGGCGCCACAGCGACTGCCACTGCTGGCGCTCCTTTTCGCGCTCGGCGGCAATCGCCTGCCGCATGCCGCGGCGCCAGTCGAGGTAGCTCGTGTACTCCTTGAAGGTCTCGGCGCGGTCGTCGCCGCCAAAGAGGCACCGCCACACGCCGTCCTTGTTCCACGCGGACTCGCCGCCGGCGTCCTTGCAGCGGTCGTACTGGCGCGCCGAGGGCACCGGGAACGCCCACAGGCGCTCCTCGCCGCCGTGCTCAAAGTTGGAGTGCAGCCACGGCAGCGAGCTGCCGAGCGTGTCTTCAATGTCGCGCATGCGCCAGTTGCCAAAAAGGCCCGCCACGCGGTCAAAAGTGCTCTCGGTCAGGTCCCGGAGGTCGTCGAGCGACTCGGGCCATCGCTCTGGCAGATTCTTGTCCTTGTCGCTTCCCATTGTCCTTGGTTGCTATCGTCGTTCTAGACGGTTCTTTATAGCTGATCCCAGCGCACGGCTGGCCGATAACCGAGCGCGGCTGACCTCCCGGTACTCGGTACCCGGTACTCGGTACACTGTACCAGGTACAGAGCCAGGTACAGTGCCAGGTAGACAATCAGGTAGAGTATCGGGCAGAGTACCAGGTGGTATATACGAAATATGACTGGATTGTGTAGACGGCATGTTTGTAGCTTGCTGGATTTCATTTTAAGAGAGTACCGGGTATTATGAAATTTAACCAACATTCAGGGGTAATTAAGATAGGCCCGATACGCTGCACACCCAAAAGGATGTCTATGACCTGGTACTATGGCGATATTTCATATGGCGAAATATTATCCTGTATAAGAAAGGTATGACATTTACGAGATATATATGCCGTAAAGTATGTGGGGGTGTAAATGTGGAAAATGGGCATCTGTGGCTCCTTCCTACTACAGTGTAATACATGTACCATGGCACCGAGGCGCTGTATCCCAGATTGATGCTAAGAACGCGAAAGGGGAGTTACCGGTATAGAATCTTCAAAGAAACGGCCTGCCGTATAACGGCCAGGCAAAGTTTTAAACGAGTGGACCTTATGATCTGTATAGTTGATCAATTGGCTGCAGAATTTATAGGGTTATCGTTCTTTCGCACAAGAGTACATCGTATCCAGCATACGGAAAAGTGTTTCAAATCTATTATCGACAATTCATTCAAAAGTCTGCTCAATTTTGCGTACCCGTCACACCATTTTTGACGGTGCGCTGCTGCTTTTTGCCAACAGGAGTTTACAAAACCAAGTCTCTTCGACACCGACTGACTGTCGCGTCCTATGACGGCGTGCCCCGGAATGATTTCTACGCTGGCTCTTCTTAAAAAGCTCTTGCCATTTATGTACAACATCTCGACTTGTTAAACGGGCAAAGGGGATTAAAGTTTGAGCAAAATGTCGGGATTTATGGTGCAATCTTGATGAGACTTTATCATAACATTCCGCCAACATGACCACTAACGCAAAGCCGCCAGCTCCCTATGTTATGGACATGAGATTTACCGTCCACCAGCACGCCCCGCCTCCCCCGGTTCCCACAGATCTTTATAGAAGCTCCCTCTGCATCTCCGAGGAGCAAAGCGAGGTCAGAGACAGTCTCTCCCCTATTGCCTGGTGCCTGCAGAATCCCCCACAGGAAGGAGAATCGGGCTCTGGCACCGTTGACTTACTGGTCATTGACAATTTCAAAGTCGGAGACGGGCACAATTCTCAGGTGTTCCTTGTAGAAGCTCAATCTGGTTTAAACCAAATTGAAAAAGGCATGAAGTTGGTGGCCAAGGCTTATGACCCGCTCTACGTCGACCATGCGGGGGAGTTCAACCCTTTTAAAGTCGTTGATGAACACTATTCTCGTGAGGTGTATTCCTATAAGGCACTGCCTGATATGCAAGGTGACTCGATTCCCAAGTTTTACGGGTCTTATACGTTGGATATTCGCATCCCAGGATCCTTCCTCGAGGGCATTGACAACCAGGGACTGACGACACGCCCAGTCCGGCTTATATTGATGGAATATATCCCTGGTCTGTCAATGGAACAAGCGAATCCCGATGATTTTCCACAGAAGAAGCGGAAGAAAATGATGAAGACTATAGTGGAAGTTATAGCTTCAACATTCGAGCGAAATGTGGTGTATGGGGATCCATTCCCGAGAAATGTGATTATCCCCAAGCCTGGATTTTCACAACAGCGGCTGCTAGTTGTTGTTGATTTTGATAGCGTTGGCCTCAGGCATTTGGATAAGGCACACGAGGGTAAGCAGAGGGAGTATTTGGGACAGTACATCCCTCCCCCCGTGCAAGAGTTTGTTTATGAGTATATCTCGGAGACTTTTGGCGAATGGGTGGACTGGGACTGGAAGAAATGGTTCAATTCTCAATTTGCTGACACGGTAGAGCTTATCACAGAGGATATGTGGGACACTTTTAGTCCGGACCCATTACCATCTCGAATTGCTAAGAGGATTAATACGGCAGCACAAAGCCAGAAAAGGAGCAGGCGGAAGATTAGGTAATTGCCTGGTATTTTTAAATCGTGGACTCTGTATGAAATCATAGGTAAATATGAAAGGTTTAGCTTGGTCAGGGAGCCAGTGAATGGTTCTAATTGCACATTTCAAGTCCTTGCTAGCAATGAGGTACAAATATATATATAAAATAACTTTTGGATAATTAAAATACAGTACACTAGCACCGTGCAGGTTACTCTGATTACGGGCAGGAAACTGCTGCCCGGAGTATTGGTATCCGTACCTGTTTGGGTTTCCCTGCATGTATCATGGATCTAGTCCATGAGGAATATATGTTCACGACATTGCCATTCCCGACCTGGCCATGCTGTTCAGAAGGCAGAAAGCGTGAACCAGGCGTTGGTGGGTGCAAATTGAAACTTACATTGCCCGACGCCGTTAAACTGACAGCCTGACATATTGATTGACGGTGGTGGCTCTGAATTGGCAGTAGCTGATGGCTGATGATTTGAATAGATAAATCGACTAAAGTCTCTGGATAAACTAAGGAAGACTATGGTCGCATCTTGGCTTTTCAGCCTGCTCAAAAACATTGTAACAGAAATAAACAATAAATCCAGAACCAAGCATTAGAGGAAGTTGATGCGGAATTACAGTACCTAATGATACGAGGGAAAAGCACTATCCCTACCAAAGACCACTGCAAACGCGAGCCCGAAGTGAGTGGGGGAAAACCTGCATCAGCATCAACTTAGGATAAGATTAGTGGTTCACCGATAAGAAACTCAGCTACCGCTGCGAGACCATCCCTCGAGTTGAGGAGGTGGCTCAGGATGAGCTCCGGAGAGGCTGCGAGCAGCACATGGCGGGAAGTTTCCCATCGCTTACTCCGCATGATGTCTTCTCCTGTCATCCAGTGGCAGCTTTAAGCTCAGCAAGTCTTGAGATTGCACGCGGTTTTCTCCTTCGCTGATTATTGGCGGGCAGCACTATCAGGGTGTATGTATCAGTCTATTGAAATGCCAAAAAGCGACGCGCATGTCGGTCTCGTCAATAAAAAATGACGCTTCCTTTGGACCAATGAAACGGCGCTTATAATTAAAATACAACGTACCGGTAATTCTAAATCTGCCATGCCAATGGATCCCATCGCTGTAAGGCACTTATATCGTAAGGATCGGTTGCATTCTAGGGCCAAGGAAAGCCGGATCAAAAATATGGTGCCATTAGCTACAGCCTTTTCGTGGATGAGTTTGTCTGGTACAACCATCCTCGTTGAATTGGGCAACGAGCTCTAGGCATTCCTTAGTGGTAATACTACCGGTAACTATTCCTATCTCCAGAAGGCGGGCCCTGAGATTGCCAAAGGGGCAATGGAAAAAATACTGGCATATTTTAACCTGTGCGTCACCAGGCAATATCAGGTCCTATTTTTTTAAGTGGAATTTTATCCCCTCGAATGGTGTACCGGTACTCTACTGTACTGTAATTAAGCTGTACTTTGATTTCCGTCTGAAGCGTCATTTACAGGTACAGTACCTGTACCTGTAATCCTTTTTTTTTATTTCCGTCGGCGGTCATCGAATGCTTTTTTTAGGACGGCGAGCAGAAGTTTTCGGAAGGTAATATGATGAGCTTCTGGCGTTTCCTCGGAAACCGTACCATGTACAGTGGTATTAGAACCCACCTTGTAACGATCCTCGTAGGAGAAAATTATCATCGTAATCCAGTCAAAGAGGAGGACAAAATTGGCATATTGGGCATATTTGTTTACTTGCCGGGATATCGTAGCCGCTTCACCTTCCAAAAACGTCGCACCGTTATCGCTGAGATATTTCACCTTTTTCTCATAATCTTCCCTGTCGCCAGCAGACACTTCGGCAGGACTAAAATCGTCCCATTGCAGAGTTCCGATGGACTTCAGCTCGAGAATAACGAGGCGAATGGGCTCCGTGTAATCCGGATCATCTTGGAAAAGATCCCATGTAAAATCAAACACACTCTTATCTTTGCGCTTCTGAGCTTTAACGAGGACGTTGTACCCAGGGGGCAGTGTCTTTCTGAACTCTGATGTCACAGGCTTGATAAGCAGCCAAGCAGAATTGTAGGTGACGTCGCCTTCTGTCAACATCCATATCACCTCGGAAGTAAGGATTTCTGGATAAAAAGTATTAGGATCAGGAGCCTCCTTTGAGAGCTCACAGGGAGAGCTATCTCGGCGGACTCTCTTTCTGGGTCTCTCTGGCTCGGAACTCGTCTCACCGGCTGAGCTACTCGCCTGCTCTGCGCGCTCTTTGCTTTCCAACTCGTCAATGGCTTTTTCTGCTATTTCAGTAAAGTACTCAATGTTTCTTTCGTAGAATACTCGTATCGGGTCAGTCGCCATAGTAGACTGACTTCTTGAAGTCGTGGGCCTAGTAGTCAAGGCTGGTTTCAAGTTTTTAGGTAAAAATTGATTGAAGAACACTCGAACACGCGATTCCCTGACCATTACGCACTCGCCAATACTTGAGCAACGGCGTGACAGAATTGCCTTTTTATATGCTAAGTGGACGAGAGCCACATATGCTGAACCGCATAGTGAGTTTCATTGATAATAAGCCAATCCGCATAGCGGTACTGTAATAAACCCTTCATGACCATCCAATCATGCATGCAAGTTGGATTGAGGACCTGCCCAATATCCGAAGTGCAGATTACCAGAAGGTGCCCTTCATATCGATTGGCCTACCAGTACAAGCGCTGGTCAGCCAGTTCGGTCGACGCAATTGCCATGCACTGACATACTAGGTAACAGAAATGATGCCCTCTTGATGTTATTGTGGAAATGGGGACTTCTGATGTGTATCCGAACACGGTCGCCCGCATGCGCCTGCAGCACGATCTGGCTGTCGATTTATGGCTATATTGACAAGCGGATAGTTTAGCAACGCCTGTTGTACAAATGAGGATACCCACGAGTTGGCATACAGAACCCGGCAGTATTCTACAATATCAGTACAGTAGTTAGCAAGAAAGAGGGGAAAAAATGTTGATAAAATGAGGCTTTGCTTTCTAGTGATGGAACAAGATTTTGATGTCTGGCTTATCACCCCTGAAAGTTGGTTAAATTTCATAATACTCTCTTGAAATGAAAAGCAGCGAGTTAAAAACATACCATTTACTCAATCCAGTCATATTTCGCATAAGAGAGAACCATCTCGATGCGATTCTTCAGTGTTGAGAAAAATGAATATTGAATGTCGAGGCTTGGGAGGCGTAGCCCGTTCAAGACAAGATGGCCGTTTTGTGAAACAACCGGCTATTAAGGGCCAAAAACAGGTTCTGGAGAGTTTATAGGCCAGATGAAATACTATTCTCGTTGCCAAAACAGGATGGGGCAAGAGCTTCATATTTTATGAGTTCTCAAGGTACTTTAATGGTCTTGGAGCACCTTGTAAAGGGTGGAAAATAACGGTGCTGATACTAAGGGCACTTGAGATACAGGTACATGTACCGGTAGTCATGTCTTCGAACTTGAAGGAGAGGCAACTCTCCCCTCTTGTGGTGAAAGGGGAAATTTCAAAAAGAGAAAGGGGTGAAATAATTGAGGGCAAATACTCTCATCTCTTGATGTCGCCAGAAGTTTCAATTTCAGAACTTATTGTCGCTGAACTCTTGAGGTCGCGAGACTTTCAAGCAAAGCTAATTCTCTTTGCAATTGATGAAGTTCATCTTATCCATGCGTGGAAAGATTTCAGGGATAATTATGCTGCGCTATTCGAATGTATTAATCTTTTTTTGGTTCCAGATCTGGCCATCAATAAATCAATAATCGGGTACACTAGACTTTCCTTAGAAGAATTGACTATCTCCTTAGAATTTATGAAAGATAAACCCTAATCTCGAGTGGTCGATAATTGGTCTTCATCACCTTTCTTCGAGCAAGGCACTTCATCTCTAACTGTTTTGAGTTCATGGTTGAACTGTTTCCGGATTCTTGCGCTCATCAGCAGTTTCTTCACCAATTGCCTCGTCATCTGCGGTAAACATGTCATGCCTAAACTCGTCCATGAATAGAAGCTCTTTATAGAGCCTTTTTAGTTGACGAGCTTCGAAACTGCCATTAGCAATGCCCATTAATATTGTTGTCAATTTAATCCTCGGATTCTTTCGATATAGCACGTCCAATCGCTGATAATAAAATCGATACCTGCATACTCTATCTTCACTTGAGCGGGCCACCGCCAACTGGTAGAATGTGACTCCCTCGGGGATCTGTGAGGGCCCCGTCTATAAATGACCGCCGCGTTCTTTCCTTCAACAGCACTTGCGTATTATCGAAGGGAACTTGAACGTCCTTGTTTAAGTCGTATTATTCCATTAATTCTTCAATTCATTTGTATCAGTGTGAAATGCCTAATGTCCTTGATTTTCGTTCCGCCTTTGCCGATAACGCTTCCAACATACTCATTGGGAATGTACACTTCCTGGCTGAAGTTCTGCTGGCCCGG
>JAKTQJ010000100.1:0-45190 GCA_030558835.1 Blastobotrys illinoisensis | reverse complement strand
GTCTGCCAAGCGGACAAATATTCGAGGTACGCAGTACTCTATAGAGCCTAACTCGGTCACAAGGTGGCAAAGGGCTATAAATACAGAAAATTCATTCATTCATCGCATTCGCGCCGTGGGGATTGGTTACCCCCCGTGGCCCTGATTTCGGGAGACCAACCCTTGAAAAGACCTGGGACCGGAGCCTTCAGACTGGTGGAGCTGATGAGGTCTCTGTGCACTTAACGCCGTGCCAGCTGGGGACTCTTCTTAATGAACAATGCCATCTGCTTGAGTCCGTCCGAAGTGCCTAGCAATGTAGGTAGGTCAAAAGTCGCATTGTTTCACTTTTCAGCCGTGCACGGCTGAAAATCAATTTTTTGGTATATACAAAATCACGTGATCAGTGATCTGCAAGGATCGACAAGAAGCGTTAGTGGTTTAGTGGTAAAATTCATCGTTGCCATCGATGAGCCCCCGGTTCGATTCCGGGCTAACGCAGTCAGCTACGACCATATCCAGGTGGCAACACCGTCTCTCGTTCGATCGGCAGCAGTTAAGCACCTGAGAGCTCGTCCAAGTACCGCGGTTGGAGACAACGCGGGAACAGCGAGTGTTGTAGCTTTTTGATTTTAAATTTTCGATCGCGATCGATATCTCGATCGAGCGCGCGCGCGCAATATTGACTGCGTAATTAAGTTAATTATCGTATTTGAACTTTATAAAAATGACCAGCGTTGCTATGGAAACGTAATATCGATATCAATTGAGCTATACGCGTAATTGCTTGTGCACGGCGGCGACCGGAGCATCGCGAGCCGAGTGAATATGTACACTCTACAGTAGCTACTACGTACTCAGTGTGAGAACTGATACAACCAGCATCGGATAGGTCGATGGAGATGCTCTACGACATCCTCTGTTGTTCGTTCACACAGCTGGAGGTGGTCCTGACAAGCACTAGTGCTGCATACGCTAGTAACTGATGCATTATTTTAGTAGAAAGTTCGCATCCATAGGCAAACCGGGAATAGAATGTGTTACTCTTACGATAGATTAAAGGCAGAATATGCTCACAATTGACGTGCAGATGTATGGGAGCAATGCTAAAAAACAGCCAATACATATCATCAACGGCAAGTTTTGGTCGACAGAGAGAACAATATGTTGGAGCAGGAATACATGATACATGTAGCCGCATTACCTTTTCCTACATACACTACAACATTTGTGAAACTGGCGACGAGCAGAGTAGTCATGCGCTCAACTCGTGTACCTTAGAACGACGTTGTGCTACGCCCAGATCAGGTACAGTAGTAGTTGAATAGGAATAAGAAAATACCGTTGCAGTTGTTTTATGCCGTAAGATACGCCGATTTCAGTCAGTTCGCCAATAATTATGTTGCCAAGTTGCCAAATTGCCTTTTCAGCGATCTGGGCCGTTGGGGCGATCATATTACCTCACATTTACACTACGTACGACTTGGTAAAAACGAATTATTCAATTGGATACCCTGCTGTACTGTGCAATGCAACTTCGTACAACCTACAGCAGGCAGCCTCACGAACCATCAGCCGTCGCAAGACTCCATATGAGAACTTAATCATCCCCTGCTTTATAAAGTACAAAATGGCGAGCAGTCTTGATATGTTTAATCAGGTCAAGGATGCATGCGGCCGGTCTCTTCTCCCCGAACGGCGAAAAGCAAAAAAAAAAACCTCGAGATACCTGCCCCGTGGGGACTGATCCATTGGGTTCTTTCAAGATTTTCTATAGATATACTTTTTCAAAGAATAGAATGAAATGCTTTGGTGGTTGGACGGGCTCTATTATTCGTATTCGGGTTTATTGATAACCGCAACTTAATACCTGAAGAACGCCTTTTCATGGATGATCATTTGCCGCACAACTGCAGATGGGAATGGACCTGCGTTCCTCTTCCCCCTCTTTCAAAATCTCGCCAATATTTTGTAGCCATGGCTAGACTGGTTGCAAATCTATCCTTCCAGTCTCTAATCATTGTCACTGTAGCCTGGTGCACCCCGCATCGTCTCTTTAGCTGCCCACCATGATTCTAAGTTTATATCTGGGGTAAATGTGGAGAGATACATGTGGACAGGCACTTTGAGGAGAGATACTGGGTTCGAAATGTACTTTTTTAATTCAACTGCAACAATTTTTATCTGTTTTGGGATACGCTGCGAAACGAACTGCGTAAGGGTATCCTGTAGATGATCAAAAGAATGTCGTTGAACATATATATGTGTCGAAGGGGCTCCTGATGGAAGCACGCAGTGAAAGCTCATTAAGCTTTTTGGGCATTTTTACTATCAATGGAGATCGAGGAAAAGGCTACCGCCGCACACCTCGAGGCGGAGGAGTCGACAATTACTCCCGAGATGCGTCAACGTATCTCTGAGAGATACGGAATCCCCAGTGGTGCTGCTAACGTTTCGTCTACGACACAGGCAGTTGCTAGAGATGACGTGGAATTCATGCTCCAGAGAATTCACGAAATGGAAGATCCAGATGCGATTCAGATTCTAGTCAAGACTACTGAGGTCCATTCCGATGACCCCAACTTCCCGTCTGATACAATGGAAAAGATCCACATCATCTTGAAGGGTGAGAAGGAGTTCAGTCTGGCCTATCCAGATGAGGATTATTCGTTCGAGTTGAGGTCTGAAGCTGCCATCATACATCATCACTCTCCTTACCCGGAGGTTCGAGCTGTCAGCGACCCACATGACGACCCGGATATTCCTGTCGAGACACCTCGAGCATACTTCTTGGGTATTGTTTGGATGAGTGCGGCGACAATTATCAACACTTTCTTCAGTCCTCGCCAACCTGCTATTAGTATCGGCTCTAATGTCCTCCAGCTTCTCCTGGCACCATGCGGTGTCTTCCTTGCCAAGGTGCTCCCAGATTGGACACTATCAATTTTCGGTAAGAAGATAAGGCTAAATCCTGGCCCATGGACCTATAAAGAGCAGATGTTCGCAACTATTATCTTTAATGTTGCCAGTGGACCCGGTGGAACCTACTATGTATATCTCGTCCAGAAGCTGCCGCAATACCTCAACCATAGCTGGGTGTCCTTCGGGTACGAAATTGTCCTTGCCATTTCTATTCAGTTCTTTGGGTTTGGATTTGCTGGGGCATTGAGAAGGTTCGTTATCTATCCGGCAAAGTCCATATGGCCCAAATGCTTCCCGACACTCGCCTTGAACAGAGCTTTGCTTGTTCCTGAGGAGAAAGAGTCTATCCATGGCTGGCGTCTATCGCGATACAAGTTCTTCTTCATCGCTTTTGGTCTCATGTTCCTCTACTTCTGGATTCCGAATTTCCTCTTCCAGGCGCTCAGGTCGTTTAACTGGATGACTTGGATTGCTCCACAGAACTTTAACCTGGGTATGATCACTGGGTTTTACGGTGGAATGGGATTCAATCCTTGGGCTACTTTCGACTGGAATGTATCCGGTAGTAACTCTCTTGTTACGCCATTTTTCAGTACCTTCCAGCAGTACATCGCCCGTGTTCTGTCCGGCCTCATCATTATCGGCATGTATTGGGGTAACTACGTTTGGGCGGCCTACACTCCAATCAATAGTAACGAATCCTTTGCTAATACTGGAGAGCTCTACAATGTCTCCATGGTTATGGGTGACAATGGACTCCTCGATATCAACAAATACGAAGATTACGGGCCACCATTTTTCTCAGGTGCAAATGTATTTGGCCAAGGTGCGTGGTTCGCCTGGTATCCAATGATTTTGATTTACGTTGTTATCAACCAATGGTCTGTCATCAAGGGAGCAGCTGTGGGTATGTATCGAGCAGTTCGTTACAAGGAACATTTCTCTAGCCACGACACGGATCCACACTCGCGAATGATGGCGAAATATAAGGAAGTTCCAGATTGGTGGTTCCTCATTGTCCTGATTTTGTCTCTCGTATTTGGCATTGTCGCTCTCAAGGTCTATCCCGTCCAGACACCAGTGTGGTCTTTGTTCGCAGTTATTGGCATTTCGGCGGTTCTCATTATTCCAGCCTCTCTGTTGCTCTCTGTTGCAAATGTAAGTCTAGGATTCAACGTCCTGTTCCAACTTCTCGGCGGGCTGTGGTTCGCAGGAAACCCCGAGGCATCTGTGATTGTCACTGCTTATGGTTCCAACTTTGATTCTCAGACAGAGAACTATCTCAGCGATCAGAAGCTGGGTCATTATGCGAAGCTGCCCCCGAGAGCTCTCTTCCGAGGACAAATGACAGCCGTGCTTATCAATTGCTTTATCTTTATCAGCTTCCTCAACTGGATGGTGTCTAACTTCCAGAAAGATAGTCTCTGCACTTGGAGTAATCCAGAGCATTTTGTTTGCACAGATGCGGTACTTGTGTTCGCCTCAGCTGTTGAATTTGGTGCATTTGGCGTCCGGAATATGTTCACCCTCTATCCAATCCTTCCGTGGTGCTTCCTGATGGGCGCTGTTGTCGGTCTCGTATTTGCGCTGGCTCATAAGTATGGTTCAACTATCCGGGATCATTGCCGACGAACCATGTCTGAGGGCAGATTTGAGTATCTTGACAAGCATGCATTCAATTTCCTTGCCAAGTTTAAGACATTTAACCCTGCTGTTTTCTGGGCTGGTGCACTGAATTGGACTGGTGGAAACAACCTCAGCTATGCAACAAATGCGCTCTATTTGTCCTTCTTCTTCATGTACTATGTCAAGCGACGGTACACTGCGTGGTTCCAGAAGTACAACTACTTGCTTGAGTCTGGCTTTGACGTTGGCGTGGCCATCAGTGGGATTATCCAGACGTTTGCCTTCAACTTTGGCTCCAAAGATATTTCCATTACCTGGTGGGGCAATACCGTTGCACAAGCAGGAGTGGATTACCAGTCCTACAATCAGAATGCTACTCTGCTGCCTATTCCCGATAAGGGCTATTTTGGTCCAGACAAGAAAGATTGGCCGCGACACTTTTGATTGATTTTTATCTTCTCATTTTGAATGGTTTTTCCGTACGTTTATAAATTTATCTCATTAAGTCATCTTCCAGGCGAAGTTTTATTCATTTTGTAAGTTAAGTGCACTGAAAATTCAGATTTGAACAAGTATCATAATTGTTCGGGTGGTATGACAATCGTGTCAGACTAATAATTCAGCTGGTATTTTCCTCACGGTCTCAATGCAACGTGGTAAATTGTGGTTTCACAGCTTGGAGTGGATGAACTGACCAATTCCGGTGGTGAGATCTGTTTTCTGATCAGTGTAAACGGCTTTCTTTGGAACGAGGAGATTTACCTGGTCGCTGGAGGAGAAGATGCCAGCTCGGATAATCACCAATCCAGGCCCCGGATCGCCGTTAATTCCAGTATAGCAGTTGGAGCAGAAATTCATCTTCTTGGTATTGCCAGATTTAGTCTTATTGGTTGAATAGGAGACCATATCTCCCACGATGTCTGTGGAGCGGGCCTTGGCTAGGATAACGGCCGATCCAGGAGATGAGCTTGTCAACGCGCAGTCAGAGCAGAAGCAAAAGATATTTCTCAGTGGAGGCTCTTTCAAAGTCACCTTGACCTGACCACAGAGGCACTGGCCCTTAATTTCCACCATTTGTGATTGCAATGACGTGCGTTCTTGCTCCGATCGGTTTATAGTTAAATTTATAGTTTCCCGATAACCCCGTCATTCACATGCGCTATGCGCGGTCCGCGGCTTTAAAGTTCAATCATGCAGCTATTTCATTGAGACAATGCCGTATGACATACGATTGTGGAGAGTTCTCGGCAAAAATGTCAATACGTCTGCTACACGAGATTATGATCTTTTTTCATCCGGGGTAATACGGTTTTTGTAACACTGTAACAAAACTTGCAACAATATTACCAAGTTTAGAAACGCTGTAACAAAGTGTAACAAAACTTGTAACAATATTGCCAATTTTTAGAAACGTTGTAACAAAGTGTAACAAAACTTGTAACACTATTAGAAACATTGTAACAAAGTGTAACAAAATAGCTGTAACAACATTTTTTATAATAGCAATAGCTCGTTCATCGTTATCGTAATTAGCTAGTTATCAAGCTAGGAAAGGTGTTATATTACTCGATTCGTGGTCTTTTGGATCCCCGATCATCCTTCTCGCTCCCGAGAGGAGACGGGTTCAGTAAACTTTGTACACTGCCGCGGTTGGAAGCCGAGGTATTAGGTGGCTGCGTAGCCGCTGCTGCTGCTGAGGAGGAGTTTGGATACCCCAGTTCGCCAGAGGTGTGCCTGCGAAACCCTTGGTGGTGAGAGTCAAAGCCTAGGGCTTTACCAAGCGGCCCACTGTATGACTTGCCTCTCGGAGCCGGCTGGTGATATGACATGAGCGGATAGGAGCCCGGCCGCTGGTCCCGAGGAAGAGGCTGAGACCCCGGAGCCGAAGTCGGCGCATTGGCCAGCGACGGCGGAAGCGAAGGAGGCCCTGGAGGGGGTGGCGGCGGAGGCGGGGGCTGCTGCTGCGGCTGCTGCTGGTCGTATCCGAAATAGGTCGTCGGCGGCGGGCCATGATGATACCCATTGGGCGAGTAGAAGGGCGAATGGAACTGCTGGAAGTAATGGTGGTCCGGCTGACGCGGCGAAGAAGCCGGCGAGGCGGTGCCATTGGACGCTGCGCCACTCGCTCCACTGGCTGAGTTATGGCGGATCCCAGAGAAGGAAGGGGTCTTCCGGGGGCCCAAGCCGTCGTCCGACACGGGCGAATTGGGCTGTGGAGGGGGCGGAGCCGGCGCAAGCGGGTCGTAGAAGACCGACTTTGCTCGCTCAGACTTGGTCGTAGGCTGGTAGTGGTACGAGGCAGACGTAGGGGGCGCCGGGGTGGCGGCGGCGTAGTCTTCGAGCTGCGACAAAAGAGACATCTTATAGTACAAATCGGTTTTGATGCGGTCCAAGTCCACCACAGACTTGTCGCTCTGATGCTGGGGCTCCGGGCGCGACTCGTCGGAGGTAGGGGTGTGGATGGTCGAGTTATTGCTGCTTCGGCGCCGGTCCGGGATCTCGCGCTCCGGGTCAGAGACCAGTATCTTGATCAGGGTGTCCACGACCTGGCACACGTCCCCCTGGGTCTTTCGCAGAGAGTCAATTACCGCTGCGAGGCGGCTCTGGGCACGGAGGTTCGAGTCCTGGAGGTGCCAGACCGCCTGCTCCAGCGCGCTGATTCGGATTTGGTTAGTATCTTGGCTTCCCCCGGCCCCTGGCTGGGGCTGCTGGGGCGGGAGCTGGTGTTGTTGCGATGCATGGTGTTTTTGCTGCGGCAAATGCTGAGGTTGCTGCGGAGGCTGAGGCTGTTGCGGAGGCTGCTGCAGCTGGGGCGGAGGCGGTTGCTGGGGGTATAACGACTGGTATTGCGGGTAGTGTGCGTAGTGGTCCATAACCGGAGGGGTAGAGGGCATGGAGAGAGAGACCGCCTTGAGCCCGACGTTGTCACGGTGCACGACGGACTGTCTCGACGCTCTTCGCTTAATCGCCCGCAGAGCCTCCACGTCGCCCCGCTTGAAGCTGCCGGCCCCGTGCTTGAATTCCCACTGCGAGCTATCCCCGGATCCGCTTCCGCCGCTGCCAGAATTTGACCCGGAGTTGGCGTTGCCGTGGAAAGTGTCGTTGACCTTGTGGAACCCGTACATATTAAGCTGGCGCACAAACGACGACACGTTAGTGTGCTTAAAGTACTGGCTGAGCACCTTGGAGAATTCCTCGCCCGGCGAAATAACAAAAGAGTCGTTCGTCGGGGTCCACGATATCAAATGCGAAATAGACGGGTCCTCCAGCATGCTGTATCTAAGTTAGTAACGTCGAGCTTTTTCGCAGCAAATGCTTACCTATACAGTTTGTGAATAAATGCGGCTTGGTTGACCTTAATCCCAGGTTTTGCCGCTGTTTTCGTGTCCGCTGATCCGCCAGGGTTTGTCGCCGAGGGGGGCGGATTTGTCGTTTTGTCTGCCTCGTTTGTGCCGTTAGTCGCTTCAGGCTTCGCGGGAGAGGCGGCCTTTGAGTCGCTCGCCTTGGCGGCATCCACTTCGTCCGGGTGGACGTCGTTTCTGCTCTTATCCTCCTCGCTCTTCAGCCCGACAGCAGTCGACATTGTTGAATCAAACGGCTATCGAAGTTGGCCCGTCTGGCTGCTGGTATATAGCGGGTGTCGGCTGGTATTAACTTATACCGGGTCCCCAAAAAAAACTGAAAACCCCACTGGAGTAGCCAGGAAGAATACGTCGATAGCAAATGAATGGCAAAACCGTTTGCTGAGGGTATTTACGGGGCGACGGAAACCTAATTTGGTTTGGGGATGGTTGGAGGTGAAGCGTTTCAAAAGAAGAATCCTAGAGTATCCAACCGAAATAATAAATAATGCAGACGCAATTTTCCAGAGAAGCGAAAAACTCGATCCACGTCAACTATTCGCCCTGTACCGATTATTAAAAATAGAATAATAATCTAGCCTGGGTTATACAGTTCGGGTGCTGTTGAGGCGTTGAAAAAATTAAAAGGGTAGGGAAGCGTAGACGATTGGGAATTTACATGCGTATAGCAACTTGACAGGAGAAAAAAAAAGAGCCGATGTACGCAGAGCTGTACCTAACTACCGAAA
Source organism: Blastobotrys illinoisensis (assembly GCA_030558835.1). Lineage (NCBI taxonomy): Eukaryota > Fungi > Ascomycota > Dipodascomycetes > Dipodascales > Trichomonascaceae > Blastobotrys > Blastobotrys illinoisensis. Next base: position 36,573 of record JAKTQJ010000100.1, on the reverse strand, counting down.
GTGTATGCTAGTGGCTCTGATCGTGGCTACTACGAGAATATCTACGACGTTTTTGTGCTTTTTTGTTTGCACGTAGCCACCTAGCACTATTTGGTAAGTAAATTTGAGCGGCCCCACGAAATCTAAGGCAAGGACAATATATATAAATTGGACTCGTGGCTTCGGTTGGTCGTCTCTTTTATTTTATTTTTCTGCTCCCTCACAAGCGATGAATCCCTCAAACGATCTGTTGACCATAGGGGATTATCCCGAAGAGCTACAGTAAGTAGCCAATGCCGCTTCCGAGAAGCGCATACAGTTCCAAATTACCAAGGAGGGTGCAGCAGTAATCTACCGGTTCAGAGGTACACACACATACGTACCTATTGCATTACATATAGCTGCGTGCATATACTTGGAAAAAAAAAAAATTCCGATGATGAAGTGTGATGATGAAGTGCCCCTTTTTAGACAACCTCTCAGGCGGGCCGTTTTGCGCAACGGCTTTTCTGTCCCTGAATAAATAAAATAATTGCCGTCCTCAAAAATGGGCGTCAGATGAAAATTTTATACCCACTTGTACCTAAATTCATACATGTACCACTAAATGTAGCTTATAGTATCCCTCAGTACAGCCATCCCACTTATCTCAAATCGCATATTCAGGGGTGGAGAGAAGCCTACGCTCAAGGCATATCAATCATTTGAAGAGAGGGAGAAAATGAATACGCAGGAGAACACATGCCGATGCCAAACACCAGCGAAAACTCCCCCCAGTCACTGTACCCGTTCTCGATTTTATCATGTGTAGACTCTGGCTACCTACGTAGGATATGAATCAATAACCGTTGATGCTGAGATCAGACCATGCTAGGACGCAGTGCATTCCAGGCGCCGAATACCCCTGGGACATGTGGGCTGTAAAGAGAATTTACCAACGATGCTCGGCAGCCTTAGCGTTTACAAGTGTGCGCATGCAGCCCAGTATCCTTGAGCAATCATACACAATAACATCACTACCACCGAAATAAGCAGTTGATCATAGCGTTTGACGTAGGAGAAGAATGAAAGTCAGGGTGCTCATACCGTTTTGTGAGACTGCAGCAAGTGCGGGTACGTACCAGGTCTCTCCCACAATTATGCACAATGTGTGTTAAAGAAAAACAACGAAAAGCGGCTGCTCGTTGCCTACCGGGGATTAGTTTCCGGCATTTGCCTGCGGTATGAACTCTATGGCAAATATGCAGCGGCTTCTATAGTATACCTTCTATAGTATACGTAGTCATAGAATGACTCCTCTGCCCGCCGCTGACTACCGACACTATAATGTACTCCTGCTGTACTGCACTGTCTTGCTGTAGAGATATAATTCTGCGGTGTGAAGCAAGTGCCATCAGGCGGCACTAATATAATGCGAATCTTGGCTGCCTTAACAATGGGGTGTATGATAATGCACATTTCTCCAGCAGCTGTCCTCACACTCCTACGTGGACATCCGGTTCATTGTGGAGAGACCAGCCGGTTGGCAAGGTGTTTGAGATCGACCGCCAAGGATATGATCTGAAGGTGTGCCGTGCTTTGTACTCACTCCCTCGCGGTTTTTATACGCGTAGCTGTTCCATGCGAGCTGTCATGCGAAAGACCTACAGGATCAACAGATAAAATCAGCAGTCAAAGAACAAGGATGTTTACAAATTATATAGTACTGTGTTGCAACTTCACCGTAACTTAGTTATATATCGTCGGAAATGCCAGCTCAGCAAAAAAAAAATTGAAGCGAACCGGCCTAGAGAGGGCGACTCGCGTATCTCGAACCTGGTCGGCTGCTTCCTGCCGAGAGCCTATGTACGTTGGTTGAACTGAATATGCCGCCACAAATCCCGATGTCTAGCACATCGCTTCGGGTAGGCCGTTTTCTGTCGGAGCGCATTTTATCAACGCGTTGAATGCCATGGTGCCCATCTGCGTCTCCTGAATCGTTCGCCATGTCTGTTTGCCATTCGTCCTGTACTTGCGGACGCATGAGACCCTTTGCGGATATCACAAGAAGAGGTTTGTCCGCTCTAGTTTCACTTCTGCTGGTTCATTTATACATTCGACTGTAGCTGTACGATTGATTGATATCGAAATAGCTGCTGCCTTTTGTCTCTTTCATGATCACCGGACTAATGGAAGGACTCAAACTGCTTCCGGCGGGATCTAACGGGCGCGCATGTGTTAAATGTGAGCCAGTACCGTAATGTAAGGTTATATCTACAGAGAATAATTTAAACTACCGAATATCAAATAAATTCATCGTATGCTTCCAGAGAATGCTTCCATAAAACTTTCCTGGTTGGTAACAGAGCCCCTTCGCTGTTGCTCTTCCAAATTTCTCTCCTCCGGGAGCGGATTTAAGAAGCTTAGAATGGACTCGGCAATCATAGCTACTGACGAGCGCCTTCTCTCTTCTTGTGGGGCTGAGTCTGCCGCGGCCAATGCTTCCCTAGCTAGCGAATCCCGATGGCTCGAAGTTGAGGAGGTTGTTGACTGCTTATCCTCTTCATCGTAGTGGTCCACCGTCAGCACGGGCCGAGGTTCATAAGACAGCCGGTCCGAGCCGGACGACATGCCTGAGGTGTATTCTTCGGATCCTGCCCGTCTTCGAGTCATGCTTCAATGTAACTGTACCTGCAAAATACTAAATATGAGGACAGAGTCAAGAGCGGGTGACGGTAATAGCTCCTCTTATATATGACAGACAAAGGCCTGGTGATCCCGCGATATCGGGGCTGTGAATCGTGGGGTAAAACAGGCACCAGTCGCAGCCGCTAAGCGGGTTTCTGCTTTTGATAATGCGACCAGTGTCAATCTATCGTTCTAGACGGATGTTAGTCAGTACGTGGCGGTAATCAGGCCGCTAAAACTGTGTCGGACGACTGTTGATCAATCTTTTCCGTTCTCCGAGGCATTCCTCTCGGATAAGTTCGCTTTAACTACATTAGGAGGAAGCAAGAAGATTCAGAGGCAAGAATCGTAAGTACTTTCAAATCAAATATATAGGCAAGGATCGTAACTGCTCTCAAACAAAAAAATGTAGACAAGAAAGAGCAGATTCGAGCCCTTCCTTGGAACCTCGAAAATCATATATCTAAAGGCCCTCCCATTTTTATCTCTAGCTGAAGAATCCAGTATTTTGACATTATTAAATGCTATTACAGACTTATAACGGAAAGTTTCTTTCTTTTATTTGCGCTAGGTACAGTCCCTACCGCCGTGTAACTACACTTCGGTCGCGGTTTTCCGCGTTTCGATCCGGCTATCCACACACAATATGAAGGAGATCAAAAGACGAAAGAAAGAGTTCAACAAGAAACCTGGGGTTGGCGAAACAAACTATCCGTGGCTTTTCCGCACTCCCTTCGATCGTGCAACTTCCAGCGACTTCAAGCATGTGCCTCAGCAGGAATACGCCTCTACTAAGGCGCCTGTCGTCAACAATGACGAAGGGGACGAAAATTTCCGCGATATGTACAACATTGAAGATGCTCTACTGAGTAATAGACACGGGTATCGCTACTCATGGGCAGTAGCAAGGCAGTCGCTCCCGCACTTGCAGTACACAGCGCTGGATTTCCCGCCGTACCAGGCAAGAGCCTCCTACGAGGACCGGAGTGCTGAAGTGTTACTCTCGGCGGATGCAATGGGCGTTTCTACCAATGAAGGGTTCAGATCAGCCCGGGCCAACGTGAACATCAGAGAGGGTGACTGGTATTTTGAGGTAAAGGTTATCAAAGCTAACGACAGCCGGTACCCTGATTCGCATGTGCGGATTGGCGTGACGCGGCGAGAGGCTGAGATTGAAGCTCCCGTGGGGTATGATGCATACGGATACGGCTTCCGGGACGTCAATGGCGAAAAAGTGCACATTTCGCGTCCTAAGCCGTTTCTTAAAGAACCAGTGACGACCGGCGATGTAATAGGAATCCGGGTTTGCATTCCCCGGGACAAGAGCTACAAAAACATTCCCGTCTACAGAGACAGGTATCCGCTGAAGAAGAAGAATAGTGTGTATTTTGAAGCGATCGAGTATGTTGGCACGAAGAAAATGTCAGAACTACTGCTGCCTAATGAGCTGCAGAAGCAACTGAAGAAAATACCCGCGCAACCAGTAACAATACCTGGCTCATTTATCCAAGTGTATAAGAATGGCAAGGACATGGGGGTCGCGTTTACAGACTTGAACGAATTCATGCCTCCATTCTCTGAGTACTTGCGGAATTGGCAGAACCGACTTGGAGACGATGGCTTTATGGGATACTTCCCCACTATAAGCGTGTTTAAAGGGGGTATGGCTGAGTTCAACTTTGGTCCAGACTTTGCTGCTAAAGACTTGCCTAGTTCAGTCAGGCCACTTTGTGACCGCTATTATGAAATGATTGGTGAAGATGTTCTGCAGGATGTCATCGATGAGGTCGATTTTGAACTGCAAGAAACGCGGGATGAGTTGAGAAAGGCTGCCCTTTAATGCCGCTATAATAGTGCCATTGGCTTCACCCAATTACTGGTATATAGCATGTGACTAGTTGGTGCGTTAGGTACAAAGAAGCCTACAGATTCGGTGAAAGCATTGCGATAGGGCAATTTGTTGGGAATGCACTCCATCTGTTTGTTTAATGATTTGGGTGTATCTAGTCCACCTTGCTTTAAAAGCAGTTGCTACTGTTGCGATACAGGGCTGCCATCGATTTCTTTTTAAGATTCTAACATAGAGTTTTTCAAACATGAAAGAAATGATTTACCGCTGATTACCGGCAGATCCGCTGTATTCGTTTCCATTGTTGCGCATCTTTAGGCGAAATTTGACATGTACACAACAACCATGTTTGTGATTACCAATTGAGAGCTCAAAGCGAGCAGGCACCGCAGACACCGCAAATTAACCTCCGATACTGTGCACTGCTGTACAGAAAAAGCGTAGGTAGTTGCATTACATTGCACCAATATGGCCCGCATAACCTGTACTTTAAAACAGGTACCTAGTAACAGTGGAGCCACCAAGCGCGTCGGAGCACCGAGATGGTAGCCAATGAGGTTGCGCCACGAAAGGTGGGGTCCCATTCCCCGGAAATATAAGAGCTCCGCTCTGCCCACCTCGCTCTATTTTTGACTACACGCCGTATTTTACCAATATGTTCGCTTCTAGCGCTACAATCTGCTCACCACTGTGATAAACGCTTCACTTTATCAAAAATATACCACTAAATCAGCATCTTAGGATATCTGCCTATTAAATATACCCGTTAACTAATACCAGGATTTCTGTACGGTAATACGGTACGGCGCCCTGTTTGTTTATACCGCGGCCCCTAGGTGCTCCCAGTAAAGCACATACGACACAAATGTTTGATCAAGTTGATTTTTGTTAATTAACATTTTGTTAATTAGCATAATTAAGCATTTTTGCGCGCGCGCGCGATCGAAATTTTGAAAATCATTGCAAAAAGCTACAACACTCGCTGTTCCCGCGTTGTCTCCAACCGCGGTACTTGGACGAGCTCTCAGGTGCTTAACTGCTGCCGATCGAACGAGAGACGGTGTTGCCACCTGGATATGGTCGTAGCTAGACCGATGTCGACAGGACTCGAACCTGCAACCTTTGGAGCCGAAATCCAATGCGCTCTCCATTGCGCCACGACACCTTGATGGGAAACCAGTCACATGACCGTTAGCGATCATGTGATCCTAAAGTCACGTGATAAGATATCACGTGGTATTCACGTGATATATCTAAAAAGTGGTTTGAACGCTTTATCCTTGAATCTTGTGTAGTTAAAAATGCTTGACCGCCTTGTAGTCGAGTTAGGCTCTACTGTATATATAATTTGGTGTGCCTCATTTATTAGACTGCCTTGCAGACGTCTCGACATTGTGTAACAAATAATGAAATTCAAACCTGGTCATTTGGCAGAATACATCGCATTATGAATGAATTTTCTGTATTATTAGCTCTTTGCCACCTTGTGACCGAGTTAGGCTCTGTAGGAGGGTACTGCGTACCTCAAATATTTGTCCGCTTTGCAGACGTTTCGACATGTTATGACAAGTTTATGGCAGATGGGGCTAATTGGTAGCTCCTGCGTTGATGGTTCGAGGATCTTAAGAGTTTGCTATGTCAAGTACACAAAGTCCGGATCTATCACTTTTACTACAGTAGCGGCAGTTCAATCTTGCAACAACATGCGACGCCAACCTATGTCTTAACTAAAGACATCCCATTCCACCATGATGTGTAATTTCTTACAGCAATATAGTGTATATCCTTCCACCGCACCTATGCATTCAAAAAAAAAATAGTTTAAATAGCCATGTTATACCGGCACTAACAGTTGGGCGCTACAGTTGACGTCATATATCCGAGGGATGGCTCTGCGTATCTCTATCAATTTGTTGTCAGACAGGTGTGTCAAAAGATCCCTTCAGTTGTTAGACAACTCAAAACCACATACGTATCCACGGGGCACTGAACCTTCATAGTTCTTTGCATTCTCTCGTCCTCATACATAGGACATGTCGAGCTGTAATAATATAAGAGCTACGTAAGGAAAAAATTGCATCGGATAGGATTGTGGGTCACTTGATGAATAAAAAAAAGACATGCAAACCAAGCGAGATAGTACTTTTACTGTACCATACAACCCTTCAACTGTAGTTGTATTGCTTGCCCTCAATGGAATGCAAAAAAAAATATCGCTCCACCATAAAAATCGCTCCGCGTGAAATGAGACTGGGGATGGATTTCAGTTTTCTGGACCTGATTTCTGAGCCCATTACCATGTTACTCCAGTGATATTTCACACATGACGTGGCGGATACCAATTGAGCCGTTGGAACTTATCTGTAACTACGTAGCAGTAGGAAATACGGAACTCCTTGCAAATGATGTGGTAAATTAAAAATGTTGAACCTGGTCTTTTGACTCAAACTTAATTTTCCACAAGGAAGGTATATAATGAGGTGTATACCCCTTAGCTCATCGTGGTATTTCAAAGCTACGTAAACCGTTACTGTTAAAGAGAACATGCGAGTTTTTGTTACTGGTGCAACGGGATTCATTGGCCAAGCGGTGATAAAGGACCTTCACGCCAATGGGCACGAGGTTATTGGCCTTGCTCGAAGTCAACAATCGGCTGATGTCCTTGCAAAGCTTGGAGTTGAGGTCCATCGTGGCGATTTGACTGACGTTGAAAGCCTGAAGAAAGCTGCAAAAATTGTAGACGGTATTATCCACCTGGCGTTTATCCATGACTTCGAACACTTCGAAAAGTCTGTTGAGGTTGACTTGGCAGCAATTGGAGCCATGGTGGATGGCCTCTCCGGGACTGGTAAGCCCTTGGTGATTGTTGGTGGAACTGCTGTTCTTCCCGCTGGAATTGTTGGAACTGAGGAAACTATGGAGGAGAAGGATAGTACCATTTCTAAGCGGTCTGAATCTGCTCGTGCTCTTCTTACTATGGCAGAGAAGGAAAATGTGCGAGGATGTGTTGTGCGTCTTCCACCCTCTGTTCATGGCGAAGGAGACAAGGGCTTCATCCCTTCTATGATCTTCATGGCTCGGACAAATGGTTTTGTCACATTGATTGGCGATGGGTCAAATCGATGGCCAGCTGTACATAAGGACGATGTTGCTGTACTATTGCGCCTTGCTCTTGAGAAGGGAGCCCCTTGCGCTACCTACCATGCCGTAGGAGAGGAGGGTGTTGCCTTGAGAGATGTTGCCGCTGTAATCGGCAAGAGACTGGAACTGCCTGTCAAAGAAAAGACTAAGGAAGAGGCGACAAAGTTGATTGGTTTCCTTTCTCAGGTGGTAGGTAAGGATAATGTCTGTTCCAGCGATAAGACAAGAAGCGAGCTAGGATGGCAGCCTAAGGGCCCCACTCTGATTGAGGATATGGAGGAACACTATTTTGAATACGTATAAATGCTGAAATAGTTCTGGAAATACTGTTGTCTAAGATTATGTGAAATATTGTTCACAGCAGTACAGGATTTGGATCGTCAGTGTGCGGAATGGTGGATATATTCTCCATTTATTGCATCTTGAGCGAAAAAAGATCAGTGGACTTGGCTTTACCCAGTGTAAATGCTATCGATACATGTGACACTTGGTGGTACCGAAACTTTAGTCTCCCACTAGGAGTAGTATGTATTAGTTGATGACCTCAGGATGCCACGCTCTTAGGCTGAGTAAGAACTTTAGTTCTGAGCTGCTCCATTATCATGGGCCGCTACTTGCTAATAGTGTCTCTTTATCAGCTGTATCAACAACTGGAAGAACAAAGAATTGATGGTTTTTAATGAATTGAAAACCATATCATAGCGAAAAATTGACAGCCTTGGTAGCATTGGAATGTAATAACGTATTGAGTTTTGCAGACAGGTCAATTTGCAGCCATTTCAAGCCCCTCAAGGATGACCTAGGTTTTGTATAGCGCATAAGCGAGAGGAGGCTCTTCTTCTTCTACCACCCAAATTATCTCGAAGATGGAATCTTGCGCTAACAGAACTGTATGCTGAGAGTACATTGAGCACTCCACATTGGGCCATATGCTGCACTAATGATAGCTTTCCATTGACTCCGTGGTACACTGTACCACTCATTGTAAGCATCGCCCATTTTATTTGCCGTAGCCAATGACGTTGTTGTAGATGACAAGCTTTGCACTCGTTGTTGTTGATTCCTCTTTTTAAGTGCTGTTTGCGAACCTTTTGAACAGTTGAGCTATTCCGTTAGCGCTGCCCAGTTGTGATCCAATCTTTCTGTGCTGTGCTAGTTGTTTGAATTGCTCGTTCCCCCGCCAATAGCAGTCCGCGGTGGTGAAATGAATATCTTCCTCTAAAAGATCTATGTGTGCATTCAACTACCGAAAAATGTTTTGCACAGTATTTAACGGCTCCTTATGTCTTTCAGTTGACACCAACCGTTCCAACTCCAACGATGTGGTAAGTTGTCCAATCTGTGAGTATGCTAATTTCTCGGAGTGACAAAGAATTTCAGGGAGCAAAGTCTCGAGACAAATGGTTATGTCGAATCAAATACGGGTTTAATTGGAATGAAGACTATCACTATCTTGCCGACATGGGTCCCTTGCATCCGCCCTTCGAGGCCCCCTAGAGTCTTATTGGCCTCAACTTCCCGTGGCCGAATGCCCGGCATACAAGGCCATCCTGGTTTCCTTTTGTCTCCAGACCCTAGTGGTCAAATAACCGACTTACGGGGCCATTCTTGACTCGACCCCTTTTGACCCTAGCTTCTGCCCGATTTCCTCCCTATCCTCTTTTTGCCACAAGTCTGAATTTCGATGTGAAAGGCCCTGCAGCGGAGGTAAGGTATACAGCGGTATACCTTTCTTTAGCTGCTAGACCACTCAGCCGTATTTCGACAAGCGGGACGATTTAACACTACCGGTACTGTAGTCATCCCAAACCCCATGGTCATGACAAATTTGGTAGCTATAAGTAGTCGAGTAAATATCTACCTGGTGCTATTTGTGCAGTAAATCTCAAGCAATTACGGTACACTACATATACCTGGTATAACCTATACAGTAGTGTCTATTTGTACTTCTAGCTGTATATAATTGTGGGAATTACCCTCAAAATACCGGATTACCAGTACAATATAAGTACCACTTTGACCAGGCACACGATCGAAATCGCCTTGGCGGCTTGAATTGGTCCCAGGTGTACTGTAGTGCTGTACCTGTCCTGTGACAAGTTCGGAGCCGTTGCAGCCTCATGTTGTAGGCGCATCAGCAGCGCGCTCAACTGTGTAATATCCCCGCGCAGAAAATCACGAAAGATGAGTGCCGTATGACGCGAATACAACAGCTCTCATTGGGCACTCCAAGGAGATTGAAGCGCATGGACATAACAAATTAGTTGATACTGGGGCGATGACGGGAATAGTGGGCCCATCGAATCATATCTGTAGCCCTCTTTGGCCGTAGTTTCTCGGCGCATTTTTAAGTCCCGCTATCGGAATGCCCGGCCAACAAGCCAGCATTTGTATTTGTGGGGAAATATTTATGCCTTGGTTGAAGTCTTCCTGACCACCTTCACGTTTGCACATATAAGGTACGAAGCGTGTTTTTTCCGTGGTAATATGTCCTTCAAATCTCTTCCTATTATTGACCTATCGCTTGCGGACGACCCGGCCACCAAGGGGCAGCTGTTAGAAGACCTCCGCGAGGCGCTTTTTAAAATCGGCTTCTTGTACTTGACTAATCATGGGCTTGAATCCCAAGCTGAGAGCTTGATGGACTTCGCCGTTAAGTCTTTTGAGGTACCTCAAGATGAGAAGCAAAAGGTGGCCATGACCACAAATCCGCACTTTGTTGGCTACACTAAGCTGGGAGCTGAGATTACGGCTAAGGCGACTGATTTTCGAGAACAATATGATTTCGGTTCGGCTGTTAGCACAGACCCATTGAGCCCGGACGTGAATCCAAGCAATCCGCACTGGCGTAGGATCAGGGGCCCAAGTCCATATTTGTCGGATGAGGTCCTTCCCGGTTTCCGCTCTGCAATTGAGAGCTATTTGGCTAATATGGATAAGCTTACTAGGAGATTTTTACAACTGGTTTCGGAGAGCCTCAACCTTGAGATGAACACCTTCAATAAATTTCAAGGCGAGATGAATCGAATGAAGATCGTCAAATACCCAGGATCTGATGAGAACAAGCAGGGCGTGGGTCCACACAAGGATAGCTCAGGAATGTTGACATTTGTACTACAGGACTCTACTGGTGGTTTGGAGGTGCTTAATTCTGAAGGTGAATGGATCCCAGCACATCCAATTCCAGGATCATTTGTTGTCAATATTGCACAGGGGTTCGAAGCCCTGACTGGGGGACGGTGCTGTGCCACGACCCATCGAGTGATCTCACCGCCCAGTGGTGTCACGCGATATTCCATACCCTACTTTCATTCTGTGCGGCTTAACCTAACTCTCAGTGAGATTGAGAAGCAGCTGGATTTCATCAATGGCAAGATCCCAGAGCCTACAGATCAGAAGCGCCGAAATGCTGCCGCACCAAGCGAATTTCTAGACCCAAAATATTCCTGTTTCGGCGAGGCCCATTTACGAAACAGAATCATCAGTCATCGCGATGTTGCCGCGATTTGGTATGCAGACATTAAAGATAGGTACCTGGCTGAGGTCCAATAAGTACTGTGTATCTAGGAGAATATTTTACGATCCAAAATATGCGCAAATAACTGATCGCTTATACGTATTACGGTACTCAGTGTTATTCCTTCAAAACCTCTCTAGGATTCCACCCCTCCGGCAATGGCGATGGCCGCTCAAACGATACGTTTGTAACGGCGCTTGGCTCGGCTCCTTGGAAGAACATACAGGGCAGGCCACCCGGATACTTCAGTACTCCATAGGGCAAACCAGTGGAAGGGTCCAGCTTGTATGCATTATCGAGGCCCATTCCAGTTGGATTATCCGGATTACATGGTGGCCTGATGTCATAAAATCCTTGGCCATCCTTATATTTAGTCTCATTCACAACTTGTCTCAACTGTACGTTCTCTAAAACAGTGTTGTGAATGAAACCCTTTGGATCGCTCAAAAGATTCACGGCTCCTTCGCATGATCCCGTAATGTTTGAGAAAACAACATCGGACACTTCGCCAGGTTTAGTTTCAGGATCACGAGGACGCACAGATATGTAAAGAGGCTCGGCCTTACCCCAATGGCACGGAGATGAGAGGACACAGCTAATCTTGACGTTTTTCACGGTAATTCTGGATATTTTCCCCCCATCTCGAGAAGCAATTGCGGCAGCTCTCGTTGCGTTAACGAAAGTCGAGTCAGAGACGCTGACGTTGGACACATCATAAAACGTTTCCGTGCCAATTTTAAAAGCCGATCCGAATGATTTGATAACGCAATTTGTGATGGTAACATTTTCACATTTGCGTCTCAGCCGATATGGTTTGCGAGAAGTCTTGATGCAAACACCATCATCAGGCTGGGTCAAGTTGCAGTTTGAAACAGTCACGTTAGCGGAACTATCAATGTCAATTCCATCCGTGTTGGGCATAGACATGTCATTTTCGATGGTGATCCCATTGATTGCAACATTATTGGAGCTGACAATATGAACAGTCCACATTGGCGCACATTTGATTGTAATGCCGCTGATATTCACGTTATTGCAGTCTTCAAATACAATAACTCTTGGGCGATACTCATGTGGATTTCGGTAACCCATGTCGTCCATATCCTTCTCAAAATAAGCTTCACCGTTGCCAAAAATCTCACCTTCACCGGTGACAGCGATATTCGAACACCCATTAGCATAGAGCATAGCTGCACGGGATTTTTCCGCTACAGAAATAGTCTCTACTGCGCTATAAGAGTTGTAATCCTTACTTAGCTCAAGTACTGCTCCTTTTTCCAGCTCTAATGTGACATTCGATCGTAATTGTAGCGTTCCAACGACATAGTTTCCTCTACGAATACGAACAACACTACTGGTTTCACCGGCACTGGCGGCATCAATCGCTGCTTGAATTTGGGCTGTAGTTGCGGGCTCGTGGATACTCGTCATTTTTTTAGCGTCGTTGTAGGCACTTGGGCTGGGTCGTACTCCTTCAGTATTTATAGTGGGACCGAATTCCGTACGCTACCTGTGTGGGGAGAACGTTATGCCCCCACAGGTATGCGCCAATACAGACCCTAAAGCCACGGAAGGTTTTTTTCCCGTTCGGCATATCAATGCTCCGTACGTCTTTTTTTAAATAGTTAAGCGTCTTCCATATTTGGTGTTCAGATTTGTTAACGAAAAGGTAGCAACACTATATTTCAGGGCTTTGCCTTTTATGTATTGTGAACTTCGCGTATACGAATATGGGGACCCCTGAAGGCGCGGCTGTCCACCTACGTAATCCGATTCGGATCTCAATTCTGTCTCAAGATGTGCAAGGTGCCTGAATAGCCAAAATGTCTGTTCTTTTAGCTTATCCTCTATAATTTTTACTAGCAGTGTCAATCAGTTGTAAAGCTAGGAATAGCACTCAGTACCGAGCTGTTCCGAGCACCCAGTAATTGAACATCTGGTGGATGCACACAACTTAGTATTATGTAATCTCAGCATCTAAATACTGACGCTTCCCCCTCGAATTCCTAGTGTCACCCCTTTTCATCCTTCCCGCTAAAGAAATGCGATCAGTCTTCTGCATACGTGTGGTACGACTGGCCTTACCTCCGGCGCAGGCCCTTCGCCGCGTCGCAAGCGCCTTCGCGAGGTAAGACTGGCTACACTGCCGTATTCCCCACACCCCACATTGCAGGGACGCGCAAAGTGGGCGAGGCAAATCGGAAAAATTGACAGGGCCATTACGGGCCCTGCTGAGGGCTTTTCACACACACACACACACACTTTAATATTGGCTATTTAGCAGAGGGCACTTTATTTTAGCGACAATATTGGCTGATTACCGGTACATGATATATCATACGATACTTTCAAATTTTAAATGGGGAGAGGGGTCGTTTATTGAATGTATTTTTTATTGCGAAGGTAAGCACTCGAGATAGAATTAAAGGAGCTACAGCTACTCCTTATTCGCAAGTGGCAATATGGCGGTACAAATAGTAGAAATATGTGGTCGACCTTAGTCTGAAAGCTTTCGACTCTGCAGTTCTGGTAGTGGCTCCCAGCCTGATTTTGCGCGCTTATGCCAACATACGTATTTGTAGCTGGTCTACATGTAGGCCAATTTTATACAATTGTACCGTGTACCAAGTTGTCTGTAACTCTTGTAACTCTAAGTTATATGTACTATAGGTATACCATAGTCTTGGGCTCCGGCTAAATCGAAAGATCGAAGGGAGAAAGTTACCCCACTTACCCCACGGGGCAAGCTAGAGCCGTACGACTAATAACATTTCTTCCAGAAACTACAAGTATATATATGATACCGGTAATCCAGTAACTACGAATACTCCATTGAGAAGATGCACCCACATCTAGTGTCTATTGGCGATTCTTCGCAGCTCTATGTCCATGATGAGCCGTTTTTAGTTCTTGGCGCTGAACTGCACAATTCCACGGCCTCGAACATTGAATTCATGAAGCCAAGTTTGCCAAAACTTGTCGACTATAACATCAATACTGTATTCCTTCCTATTTCATGGGAGATCGTCGAGCCTGAAGAGGGCAAGTTTGATTTCAGCCATTTGGATGACATCTTAGCCCTATACCGGGAATATAATCTCCATATAGGTCTCTTATGGTTTGGGTCTTTCAAAAATGGGGAATCGTCATATATTCCGGCTTGGATGAAGAAAAATCCTAGGAAGTTCAAGCGCTCTGTCACTAGGAAGCAGGGCAAGCTGATCACTACGAAAACTCTATCTGTGTTCTGTCAAGAAAATATTGATGCAGATGTCAAAGCTTTCTCCGCTTTGATGGCCCATTTGAAGGATGTAGATGGGACAACTAACACCGTTGTTGCTGTACAAGTTCAGAATGAATCAGGTGTTCTTTGGGATTCCAGGGACAGAAGCAGCGAAGCTGAGCGCGCATTTGAGCAGGAAGTTCCCCGGGAACTTTTGTCCGACTTGAGTACCCGAAACTTAGCCCCAACATTTTCTGCTCGATTCCCTAAGGTCAATTGGAATGGTACTAACTGGAGCGATGTGTTTGGGGCAGGAGATTATGCTGATGAAATATTCATGGGGTGGCACTATGCGCGATATATCGATCAGGTTGCTGAAGCCGGGAAGGATATCTACCCTGTACCACTTTTCATCAATGTTGCGATTAACACACCGGATTCCTCTCCTCCAGATAAGTGGAAGAGGCCGGGCCAGTACCCCAGTGGAGGTGTGGTTCCGCACCTGATGGATGTTTATCAGATTGGCGCCAAGCATATTGATATCATCGCACCTGATATGTATTACCAGCGGTATGAAGAGCTGTGTGAGGCTTATAGACACGGCAATAACCCACTGCTTATTCCAGAGACGAGAAGAGACTACTTTGCAGCGGAACGGTTATTCTACACGTATGGACGATGGAAGGCAATTGGCGTCTCGCCTTTTGGCATCGACACAATCTGGGAGGAGAGTGTGCTTTTCAAAAGTCACTATGGTATTTTGAAGCAAGTTGCGCCTCTAATCCTGGAAGCTCAAGCAAAAGACAGGATATTTGGATTTTATTTCGACGACAGTGAGGAAACTTATCCTCAAACACACGCATTTGGTTCTATAACTGCTCACATATCCCGTGAACATAGTTATGGAAAGCCTCAGAAAGGTTTCGGTCTGATCCTTCAGCTCTCAGATGAAGAGTTTCTCGGCGTTGGTTTTGGGTTTACGGTAATGTTCTCATCTGACAGCGGAAAGCGAGTGGAAATTTTGTCCATTCATGAAGGGCATTTCCCAAATGGTCAATGGAAGGAAACTCGACGGCTCAATGGTGATGAGTCTGCCTCCAATCAGCGATGGAAATTTGCGGTTGTCGATCCAGACTACGGTGACTACAAAGTTCCCATCCTCTATCCTGCTACTACCGCTATTTCTAAATGTATAGTTTTCCAGCATGAGGATATCTATGATATGTATCCCTAAATAGAGCAATGGATTAAATGTGTATTTCACTCATTGGAAATAAAATTGCCAATGATCCTTCCGAATACTACACACTCCAACAAGCTAGACCCACCTAACCTATTGGCTCCATGAACTCCTCCTGAAACCTCCCCAGCAGCATAGAGACCTTCAATTACCTTTCCTTGTTCGTCCAAGACTTGGCCAGAAGTGTTAATTTGGACTCCACCCATAGTGAAATGCACCACTGGTGTGATAATCCCATAGAATATACTACCGCCATCACTGGTGGGATAGTGCCCTTTTCCAAATACCTTTCGGCCGAATGAGTCTTCGCTACCACCATCAACAAGCCGGTTATATCTTTCGAATTCGCTCTTGAGAATACCGATATCCCAATCGAACTCCTTGCACATGCTTTGAAGTGTACCTCTCTTCATCAGCCCCTTAGCCACATAAAAATCAACATGGCTCTTGATGGTCTCGTAATCAGTAGAGTCCAGAGCGAGGACTGCAGTGTGATTAGCCAATTTCATTACTTCGCCTGCAACGACGTCCCTAGTCTGGAGCTCGTCTACAAACCGTTTCCCGTGGCTTAGAAGAATCCCCCCTTCACCCCTGAGAGCTTCTCCAGCCAAAAATTTTGAGTGGCTCTCAGGAGCACTGGGATCAACAAATCCGGTAGGATGAACCTGGATTTTGTCCATGTCAATCAATCGTGCATTTATCGGCTCAGACATTATTAGGCCATCTCCAACTGTATCATTTGTATTCGTGGTGGCAAGTTCAACAAGGTCGGGCCTGTATTTTTTCAACAACGCCGCTGATGCCGAAAACCCTCCTGTGGTCAGGACAACTTGACCAAACAACTTTTCAGTGATCTGCTTCCCTTCTTTAGATGTAGAGTAATTTACGCCGATAACTTTCTTCCCGTTAATTCCATCCTCGAGAATCAGGTTCGTTGCTCTTGCATCAGTAATAAGCTTGCAATTTTGATAAGTTTTCAATCGTTCGCCAAGGGTTTTGATAATGGCAAATCCAGGAGGTAGATTACCAGAGCCTCTATGTGTCCGAGGTTTAGAGTGGCCACCCAAAAGGCTGACGACAGAAAGATCGATTCCAAAGGCTTCCTCGAGCCATTTGACTGCACCTTCAGAGTCATCAGCTAGCTTTTTAGCAAGGGCCCTGCTACCAAAACTCTTGGCCGATCTTACTGTGTCTTCGTAGAAAACTGAAGGGTTGTCCTGAATATCCAATCTCCTCTGGTGTATTGTGCCGGCACCATTTATGCCGGAAGATGCTTTGATGGAATTTCCTCCGGCAGACTTGCACTTTTCCAATATGATAACATTGTGTTGAGCAGATCTCTGCAATATCTGGTGCGCTGTAGACAAACCTGCTAGGCCCGCCCCAATAATGATAATATTTCCGCGCTCTTTCATCATATCTGTACCGTTCAATCCAAGCCGTTCTGTGGCCAAGTTAGTGGTGCTGCGTCCTTTGTTTACTGGCGGAACTTACCGAAAACCGCGGTGCCGAAGAAATAGTTGTATATCCCTAGAAAATAATAACACAGGAATGAAATTGTTAACACGACAAAGGTCAAAACGAATAATCTTCGTCCTCGCATTGTTATTTCATATCCTACAAAATGACTGTAAAAGTGGAAATCACCCCATTCCTCAAAATCTCAGTCAATCCAAAAAAAGATGGGCAGACAAAACACAGTGTATCACTGTCACATAATGATGTGGTTTTAATACGCCGCTGATTTACAAAACGTACGTTGTACAGCTGTAGCTCTACGTATCGTGTGTGTTTGTATGTCGGTCAGATATTCAGCCGCACAACATGCGGCTGACATATTCTCAGACACTCAGACGCTTCACAAGTCCTCACATGCCTCTATTGCCGGACAGATGCCACATAACGGCTACTATCGTTTACAAACAGCGTAATTTAGTGGCAGTGCTTGGTAATAATGTGAGAGGGTATGACCCAAAGCCGTTGGCTTCGACTCCGAAGGAATTTTGACTACGTAGAATAGGCCTCTATTTATCCGCTTTCCAGGAATATTACAATGTCTATCATAAGCTTTTATTTATCCGCCTACATTTAGCGATGGGCAAATTAAGTATCAACCCTGTGCCGAAAGCGAGGCCCACTTTACCCCGCATTATAACCCCCACGACTGCAGGCATTGACCGGCGGTGATTACGAGTCACTGATGGATATGGAGCGATATAAGCCAGTATAAAGAGCTTTGTATGCCCGCGGCATCAATACCTCTAGAGCAAGGTCCATGAGAATGCCTGTCCACCAGGAAGATGTACTAGATGATAATAATCTCGATGAAGTCTTATCCAAGCAGGATGCCGTCTACATTGTTGATGCCAACGATATCAAGGATGGTGCTGTACACAATAAGGAATTTGAAGAGAACTTAAAGTTCTTCGATGCCCTCAAAAAGTACAGAAAGGCAATCACATGGTCTTGCCTAATGTCTAGTGCCTTGATTATGGAAGGGTTTGATCATTCCTACATCACTTCTTTTTTTGGATTCACTGAGTTCCAAAAGAACTACGGTGAATTGCAATCAGACGGCTCATATGCAATTCCATCTGCGTGGCAGACGGGTATCTCTGACGGTGTAGTGGCATCCGAGATTATTACCCTATTTTTTGTTGGTAGCATCACTGAATATTTTGGCTATCGTTGGACGATGATTATTTCACTGGGAATGATGGCAGGATTTATTTTCATTCAATTCTTTTCTTCAAGTCTCCCGGTGTATCTTGTCGGTGAAATTTTGCTGGGAGTACCTTGGGGCGTTTTCCAGACCGTAACGACAACCTATGCTGCTGAAGTGTGCCCGGTTGTTCTTCGAGGTCATCTCACTGTATTTGTCGCACTTTGCTGGACAATTGGTTACTTAATTGGCAACTGCGCGATGAGGGGCCTGCTCACTATTGAGGGTACTGCCGCCTACAAGATAGCGTTTGCCCTGCAATGGATTTGGCCAGTTCCAATAGCTGTTGCATGCTACTTTGCGCCAGAGTCTCCTTGGCTTTTGGTCCGAAAGGGCAAGAATGATGAGGCCTTTAACGCGGCTCGACGGCTTGCTAGTGACGGAGTAACCGATCAGGAAATTAAGGAGTCCATTTCGATGATGATTCACACTGACAATCTTGAGAAGGAGGAGGCAAAGAACAAAAGGACGGGGCTTGGGTCTTATATGGATCTCTTCAAGGGTGTCAACTTCCGGCGAACTGAGATTGCAACAATTGTGTGTGTAACGCAGAACATCATCAATCCGTTTGGTGGCTGGGGAGTTGTTTTCATGGAGCAAGCAGGCATGTCTACTGATAAGTCTTTCGACTTCAGTATTGGCGGCAGTGCTATCTCAATTGCTGCAGTCATTGTTTTGTGGGTTCTTATGGAAAGAAAAGTCAGCCGTCGACGAATTTTCATGTTTGGCCTCATTACCGCGCTTATTAATGCGCTTATTATTGGATTCCTGGGAATTCCGAAACGAACAACAGGTATTTTGTACGCTATGGCAATTATTCTTCTCATTGAAAGCTTTTTGTCGTTTCTGGGTGTACAGGCAACGATCTATCCGATCATATCTGAGCTACCATCTAACGCCCTTCGACCGAAGACGGTGGGCTTTGCACGAGCTATCTGCAACGTTGTGGCACTTATCAACGGTATACTTATTCCGAAGATGATAAATTCTGGAGAGGGAAACTGGGGCTGGGGACCAACTGCTGATTTGTATTATGCAGGGTGGTTGATTATCTGCATCGTGTGGGCATATTACAGACTTCCTGACGCAACAACGCGAACTTATGCTGAAATTGACATCTTATTTGAAAGTGGTGTACCTGCTCGCAAATTCAAGAGCACTGAAGTTGACCTGGCGGAGGGTTGCATTATTGATCCTACCGAGGAAAAGGTTTAATGCTGATCTATTGCACTGCCGTACTGGTGTAACCCCGCTAGGTAGTATCTCGATAACTATTTTTGTCCTACATTAGCGTGAATTAATATAACATTCTTTATATACCATATGTCACTTGGAACTGATAGCTACCAATTAAAGATTAAGAAGGCCCCAAGCGCTGCAACAAATGGTGCAAGTACAGAAGTACCAATATTATCAACGCCTGATATATCAGCGGGTCCGGTAGGCATGGGATTTCCGCTGGAGTTAGAGATTTGGGTCCGTGGATCCTCCAAAGCCAAGAATCCATAACTCCACAATTGTATGGCATCTCCTTCGGTTCCGGTGGGTGAAATCTTTCCAAGGTCGGCTATGGAGAACCCTCCGTTAGACGACCTCTTAATATTCTTTTCAGACGAAATATCTTGGAATGAATATGACCAGACCTCGCTGTAAATATTGCTCCGACCAGCTCCTTCAACTCCTTGCCAAAGTCTGTCCAAGCCAGCTAACAAGGCTGAAACGAGATTCTTGTTGCCGCACCAGGTCGGTCGATTCTCCCTAACATAAGTATCAACCTGTGGTAAGTCTACTCCACAGTAAGAAAGCTGTTGGATCAATCCAGAAGCCATAATACCCATTTGCCAACCCCAAACCACCGTGCCTTGATACTGAGTTCTATCAAAATTGGCGAAATTGCTTGCATTGGTATCCATAGCAGGGTTTGCTACAACCATTCCAATGGGTGTCATGAGACCTTTGGGGAAGGGCAATAAGGCATCGGCAACGGCCTTCATGAAAGACTCACTCAAATTGTTAGAATATAGCATTGGCGCACCAATATCCGAATGCAGAGTAGCAACAGGAGAGCTATCATTAAACAAGGAAAGAGCATAATATGTATGGTTGTTTCCTTCTATGTTAATCCACCCATGAGGGTTAGATTCATTCATTCCAGCTCCATCGATAGCAAAACTGGTACCGTTAAACGCTCCTTCGCCATAGTTGAGTGATTCTGTAAGATTGGCCCAATTGGTATAATTCTGAAGACGAGACCAATCCTCAGGGATAGAGTGGGTAACTTCAAAATATTGGGCTGCTTTCTC
This sequence comes from Blastobotrys illinoisensis, assembly GCA_030558835.1. NCBI lineage: Eukaryota > Fungi > Ascomycota > Dipodascomycetes > Dipodascales > Trichomonascaceae > Blastobotrys > Blastobotrys illinoisensis. Next base: position 15,932 of record JAKTQJ010000100.1, on the reverse strand, counting down.
TTCCCATACTTCTGCATATTGGTTTGCAGAATCAAGGTAAGAGGAATCAATGAGACCCGCTTCTGAGAGGCGGGCAATGGACCTCAAGCAGCCTGGAACAAGACCCACATTGACATCAAAAGGAATACGGCCATATCCAAGACCATTATTGGAGTCTCTCCAGCTACCAACTGGCTCTGAGTATTTTAGATGCAGTAAGTTGTCAACGCTTGGATTTTGAGCGAACGGCTTACTAGCATTTAAGACAAACTTTATGTTCTTTTCCAAAAGTTCTGAATACCTTAAGCCCTTGGTAACGGACAGTGACGAATTGCGTTCAAAGAATTTCTCGGACCGTCCTTTGCCCTGATTCAAGTCAAGGAAATAGTGGGCTAAAGTCGGTAATAAATAGAAATCGGTATCGATCATTGGATAGGCATAGAAAGGAGTATTTCCCAATTCAGTACGATTGTTGCCAATATTGATAAACGATGCATAATCGCCAATTGTTTCTTCATGACAAACTTCGCCTTCATATACTGGGTCTACCGGAGATGTGTTGGTGCCGTTGACATATATTCTTTCAATGACACCTGAGAGGGCAGCTTCAATAGCATCGGATTGAAGGATGGACATGGTCAGACGCAGGGCGATAAGATTGTCCCGGCCAAAATATGTCAGGAACCGCCATCCTCCCGCCAGAAACTTTGACTCATAAGATAAGAAACTCATCTGAGTAGCCGGTGACTTGTTAGTTCCATTTAAGTCTTTGAGTGCAGCCTGTAGCGTGGAAGATTGGTTCTCTGCAGGCTGCAAATATAGCTTATCTGGGTCAATCCCAGGACCAATTGAATCTTCCGTGAATGCAACCGTCATGTTGACAATCCCCTGTGTTACGTCTTTACCGATAATAAAATTGACAATCGGAGGTCTGGTGGTATTTTCCGAAGGAATAACCTCAAATTTCACTTTGTTAACATCGGCACTAGCCAGAGATACATTCATCGAATGTGTTCCATTAATCCAATCTCGGTGAAGGGAAAATGAATGGTCACTATGCTCACCAAGGGTGTAATTGAAGATTTCATGCATTAGGCCACCACCCTCTGTATAATCTCTCATGGCCCGGACGTCGCCTAGAATTGTTACACCCAGGCTAGCATTGGAATTTAGACCCAGCTGTAAATTGACACCAGTCAAATTATCGTATCCACTATTGTCAATCGAAGTAACGGAGCTGTTGATAATCTCTATCCTTAATGGGTTCTCTGGGTGTTGGGTATCATTAAACGTCGAAAGCGAGTCGTTAGAGCTTAAGAAATACATCAGCGCCCCTGAATTGCCGGCTGGAAAGGCCGCAATAAATCGCTGGACAGCATCCCCAGAATCTTTGCTTGGAACCAACAGCTGAGCGGAAGTTCGGTTATCACGGAAGACGGTGTTATCATATCCCGCAACTGTTGCTGTGAACTGAAGAGGAAGCTCCTGGGCCACTGTCAGGATGGCTAGCGCCGCCACAAATAAGACGGTTAAAATTGACATTCAGTAGAATCGTTGCAGTTTACAAGAGAAACCAATCCCAACAGATAGAGTTGATCATCATTTTATACTAAAGTGGTTCATCACTGCTCCGAAGGTGGAGTCAGCATGGCCCCACTACAAAAGTACGATCATTGCATTGTCTTTCGCACTTACCTCCGCGGAGAGTGACGTAAACCCGGCGTATTGACCGGAGACCGAGACATTGATACAAGGACAGTAGAAATACCGTGGTACTGTGCAGCACATTTTATGCGGTAGTTTACTGTATTTTTTTTCTTCTCTGGTTACTGAGGAGTGTAGCTGTTGAAAATGACGTACGCTGTACTGGAAATTGCATTGCGCCAAAACTCCGCTTCGCGGGCGCTGCACGCGGCGAAGGTAAATCTGAAAGATGTGCTATATGCTCACCTCCGCCGTAGGCTCTTCGCCGCAGGATCTTTGTCGCATCATAGTGCCCGCAAAGCGGAATTACGTATTGACGCAATGCAATTTGTGGTCGCTATGACGCGGCTAAGGGCATTCGGCGGAGGTAAGCTAGCTACGTAGAAGCAGGTACATGCTATGGAAAAGATAATTGTACAGTGAAAGTTTCGGATGTCTAAAGATCACTGAAAAATCTCCATTTATTTACATGGATCTATGTATTCAATATTTCTATTGCCCTTTGTCAATTGAGCTGATATTTGTCATCGGTGAAGAGAGTCGCCATTGCCCAGGCATGGTTGACGTATCTCTTCGGCTTGGTAGCAGATAGAGTGGTAATCTCCTGTTCATCTTCGTCCGAGATGTCAATCGTCTTAATGTTTGCAATAATTCTCTCCTCGGTGACACTCCTAGGTAGGACAACGCAACCTCTCTTGAGACCCCAGGAAAGAGCCAACTGAGCAGGGGTAATACCATATTTACCAGCCAAGCTCTTCATGAGGTCATCTTCAAGAAGCTCCTTTCCCTGACCAATAGGAGAATACGCGGCAAGAGCAATGTTCTTGTCCCTGCAGTATTTGAGAAGCTTTTCCTGGGCAAGGTAAGGATGAAGTTCTACTTGATTAATCGACGGGACGACCGTGGTTGCTGGAGAGCTAAAGAGCTCCTCAAAACGTTGAATATCATAATTTGAAACTCCAATTGACCGCACCTTCTCTTTAGGGAGCTGCTGCATAAGCTCCCAGGTGCGAACATGGTCCCAATCTTTGTCCAAAACCTCCTCCTCTGTCCAGGGAAGGGGCCAGTGCATCAAGTATAAGTCCACGTAGTCCATTCCCAGGTTTTTGAGGCTCTTCTCCAACGCTCCGGCAGGGTCTCGGTGATCAGTGCTAGTTAGCTTGGTAGTGATGAAAATCTCTTCTCGCGGGATTCCACTGTCTCTAACTGCCTGTCCGACGATCTCCTCATTTAAATATTGAAGGGCTGTATCAATATGACGATATCCTGCCCTTAGAGCTCCAAGCACAGCGTCATAGCCTCGACTGATATCCGAAGACGGAGAGACCCATGAAGTGCCAAACCCCACTGAAGGAATTTCTGTTCCGTCGTGGAGTTTAATCTTATCTTTGTTAACTTTGGCCATCTTCGAGCGTTCTATGGTATGTTCAACGATTGAACCTTAGAATTTGATTTAAGAGGGCGCGTTTCCCCTGTATACCGGCCGGCGTCTTCGGTGGCAGCCTCCGAAGTGGGGCTGAAATCGTTGCCGGACCCTTATGGAAGTGACGGGTTTTAGATTGCCGGGTGTGGGGTATGCGGGGTTGAACGATGCCGGACCTGCGACAATACGTACGTAGTAGAGCTTACAGCCTTCTGCCCTGAGTGCCGGTATGTGGCCGTAAACTATACAGTAGTCACTACCGGTACTTGACCAAAGTGGGTAGCTGTCCCCCCACTGAATATCCGGTACAGGTGGTAGAGACTGTAAATATATCATTACGTAATCATCCGCGGCCTTATCCTCAACACTCGATCCAGTACATTTACGGTCGGTAGGTGCACCACGGTACTGTACAGTGTTTGCGACGCGGTGAAAGGCCTGCGGCAGAGGTAAGTACAGTGTAGACTGGGTAACCGAGTGCAAATATTTTTCGATCTGGCTAGGGAGCGTTATATATTGTATTAAGAACAGCTCTAACTACCAGTTCTGTAACTAGACCGCCACATCAGATAGCCCCAGAATACTGATCGAAGTACCTACTGTACTGGTATATTATAGCTGCATTTCGATTGTATTTCTATGTATGGATTTATTGTAGGTATCTCGTGTTTTTAATCAACCAAGACGACAGGGACCGCTTCTCCTTTCACCAGACTCTTTTGAAGACTGTGGCCGATAGAGACTGCCTTTGCTGCATCCTTCAGATTGAACCCATGGTTGACATCATCGAAGAGTACCCAATCTCTAAAAGCCAAGACCTCAGCCTTGAAGGCTTCCGCAAACATTACCTGATGATCTGAAGCTGGCACCATTTTGGTGCCATTTTCGTCGCTAATATCAACATTTAGACCCCGAGGTTCCCCATTAATCAAAATGCGACCCTTAGTACCAATGACCTCAGTAGTCGTATGGTGACCGTGTCTGTTGTCTCTAGACGCATAGAAATTGAGCACCAGATCACCATCGCACTTTACAAGACCATGAGCATTGTCAACATCACCCCATGATTTGAACTGGGGGTAAACTTTGGTAGTCCCAGTAGCAAATGATGTCTCCGGAGTCTTATCTTCTCCAACCAAAAACAGCGAGATATCAATGTCATGGATGCTGCAGTCAACAAAAATCCCTCCAGATCCTTTAATATAATCAAGGAATTGATCAGAAGGGTTGAAGTTATCTGTCGTACTGGAGCGTACTGCAATGACATCGCCGATAACGCCTTTTGCGATGGCTTGGCGGGCCTCCTTATAGACGGCTGCAAATCGGCGAACAAAACCGCATGCAACCTTCAGATCAGGATACTGAAGAGCCAAGTTATACATCTTCCATGCGATATCCTTATCTCCTGATAGAGGTTTTTCGCAAAAAACGTGTTTACCAGCAGCCAGCGCTTTGGAAAAGTGCTCTTCGTGGAGACCAGTTGGGCTGGAGATCCAAATGGCATCAATGTCCTCCTGGCTAACAAAATCGTCAAAGCTGTCGAAAATTTTAGCCCCAGGGATATTGTCCCGGGCCCATTGCTTTTCTCGCTCTACGACCGTACAGATCGCAACAACTTGAACAAATCGCGTACTTTCAAGATTCTCGATATGGATCGAGCCCATTCGACCTGCGCCAACCGCACCAACTCTCAAGATCTTTTCTGCAGAACGAGATAGGGTCATTGTAGTAAAAGGCTTCAGTTTTCTTGATAATGAAGCAAGTAAGCTGAGTCGTTTGTATTTATACACCACCCGGTATATAGGTAGGTGTAGTTATACCAGGAAATAGCGAAAAAATATACCCGGACGGTTTACCGGTCTATATAGTGTCTACACCTGTAAAATCGATTATAAGGAAGGGTCTCGTTACCCCATCCCGACCCCCACGAGATTAGCCGGTTCTACCCCATTACCGGTTATGCACTCCACAGCTCGTCCAGGACGTGGATTTCAAATTACACATCCTCGAAAAAAAGATACCTTATTTCACAGTCCATCATGCATATGTAGGGCATCTACTGGTGGTCGGCTACCCCCACCTCCTTTTTGCTTGTCCGCCCTTTGGTCGAGAAGTGGAACTCGAGATGCTCTGCCTCTGAAAGCATCGAACAGAAAAGTTCACTTAAAAGGTGATTGGCAAATATCTGTACATTGCGGCGTACAAAAAAAAACTCGAGTAAGCGCCAATTGCTAGACCCCTTTGGCTTAGGTAGCTTGTAACTGTGAAGACCTTGATGATGTTGAATACAGATGATGCCCTCTTCTGCCCTGGGAGTAGAATGTTTCAGATGCAGCCGGCTATGCACTCCGCATTTCTACCCCTCAGTGTTTTTCGATAAGGTAACGTCATGCAGATCATCATGTATAAAACTGCAGAGTACTGACAAATGAATATATAAGATATGGATAATTCTACCATTGATATTTTTACCACTCATCAATCATGAAGTTACCGCACTCTAACTCGTTTGCTCTCGTAACATTGTCATGTTGCCTGGGATTCACCCTCTTTGGTCTTGACTCAAGTCTAATGAGCGGCGTTCTTGCGAACAAAGTTTTCAAAAATGACTTTAATAATCCTAATTCGACAATCGTGGGCCAAATAACATCTGCTTTTGATCTGGGCTGTTTTATAACAGCCGTTATCACCTCAATTATCGGAAACAGCTGGAGTCGAAAGATGACCATCACTATTGGGTGTCTAATTCACGTCATTGGTGGTATCATCCAAGCATCATCGTTCACGGTTGGACAGCTTATAGCTGGTCGCCTGATTGCCGGGTTTGGTAATGGATTTATAACAGTTGCCATCCCTGTTTGGCAGTCCGAATGTACCCCTGCTGGAATTCGCGGGCGAACTCTTGGAGCTATTTCAGGCATTAATGGGCTTGGAGGAGTTTTAATAGCTTGGATTAATTTCGGAATGATGAACGTGAAGAGCTCCGCTGCTTGGCGATTCCCAGTCAGCCTCCAAATTCTATTCTCTGCAGCAACAATGATATTGACTCCATTTCTTGCCGAGTCACCTCGTTGGTTGATTATCAAGGGCAGAGCAGAAGAGGCTCGTGAAGTCATTTCTGGTTTGACAAAAAAACCTATTGATTCAGACGAAGTCCATACCATGTTCGTTGAAATTAAATATCATGTCGAGCATGAAATGGAGCTTGCATCAGAGTCACATTTCCGGGACCTGTTTAGAAAAGGCGATAAGATGCGGAACTTGGAAAGAATTCTTCTGGGTGCTGGAACGCAGTTCATGCAGCAATGGGGCGGAATCAACGTTATTGTCTACTATGCTACAGTGCTCTTTGAGGATTCTTTGGGACTAAGCACTAGTCTTTCATATATCCTTTCCGCTTGCAACCAGATGAACTCTACTATCAGCGAGTTGATCTCTTCGTTCTTCCTAATCGATCGGGTGGGTAGAAAGCCAATTATTTTCTGGGGCGCATTAGCTCAGGGCATTTGTTTCACGATGGTTGTTATTGCATTGTCAATAGGCACAACCAAGGCTAGCATTGTGGCCGTTTCTTTCATGTTTGCCTATTACACTTCCTACGGGCTTTCATGGTGGATGGTACCCTGGCTATATCCAGCTGAAATTAACTCCCTGAGATACCGAAACACCGGAGCAGCAGTTGCCACCGCAACGAATTGGATATTCAACTATGTGATTGTTCTCATCACACCAAGTGGTGTTGCAAACATCGGGTGGAGGTATTACATTATCTATGCTGTCATGAACTTCTCATTTTTGCCAGTTATTTATTTCTTCTACGAGGAAACCTCCGAATTAACCCTGGAACAAATTGATCAGCTGTTTGAATTCAGAGATGGCAAGCGAAGCTACAAAGAGATCATTCCTGGAGCTCATCGTAAGCGTCAGTTGTGGAACCGCACAACCACAGATGCGATTAAGGTTGTCCAACAGGATGAGTTTGTCGAAGACGTTGATAAGACAGATGATTAATTTTTACGTATTGGAAGTATGAATTAGGGCCACACGGCGGGTCAATATACAATAGTTGCTGCAATGCAGAATTTGGAGGGGATCGATCCCTTCGATCTCGAAGAAGAGGCGATCGCAGTTGCACCTGCAAGCGGTCGTGAATAATCCGTCAAGTGGGGACTGTAGCTCGTAGTTGGCGACATTCATTGGACGATGGAGTGGCTTGGTATCGCAGGAAGGCTCTTCAAATCCTACAAGTTCCTCCTCAGAGTATACAACTATTTTCTTGAGCCGAGCATGCTTGCAGTAAAAGTAGCCCGCTTGTTGAGGAACGAATTTTGGGAGATAGAAGGTAAGCTCATCAATTGCGATTCTGGTGTAGGCTCCTCCAATATTGTCTCCAGCTCCTCTGGGCCATACGCGTCGTGACTTGTATCAAGTCTTCCATGAGCGACCCGATACACATCTCGAAGCTGAGTGGACAACTTTAGATGAATAATAATAATCTTCATCGTTTTTTCTGCAATACCATGATGCGCTGGTTATTTCTTCAATATGAGTTCGTTAGATCCAATTTTACTGGAATGGCATGTACTGTACGTCGGAAATTAACTTTCCGAAGTGGTAGCTGGTCATCGAGAATTACCATTCATAATAACAACGCTTGATAACCATTGGGAATGAGACTTTTGCCTAAATCGCTGGATTTGATATTGATATTCCTGAAGAGAAAGGGTTTGGTCAGCTGGTGTATCACCTTGTCGGTGTAGCCGAGTGATTGGAGGCTCCCATTACCGGTACCAAGCAAACATTCACATATCTGCTCGAGGATCTCGGCAGGTAGCTGAGATATGGAAGGCAACATTGTTAGGACGAAAGAAGTATGGCAGTGGGAACGTGACGTTATTTTTATAACACGCTCGTGGCTGGTCCAAAAATGGTGGCATGGAGCGGCATAGTGTCCCCCATCCAGTGTTGTACTTTAAATATTCTGAGAACGATAAGCTTCGGCCAGCTAGACAATTTTAGATAGGTAGCAAGGAAGGGAATGTAGCATCTATATTTGAGCCGTGCTCGCCAGATAAGCGGCGGCTCATTTACGACTCAACAATGAATTCCACACGTTGAGTGGTAAAGACACGACAGTAGATGGTAGAGAAGCTCTATAGAAAATAAATTGAGCCTAGAAATTTTGACGTGACCGTTTTACAGAGAAATGAAATTGAGATTGAGATTAATGTGTGGCCTGTCATATTTTATTACCGTCTTTCAGCCAGACCCGTCAACGGAGTCACAGTAAATTTGTCGGTTGGCTAGGGCTTATATTTGGATCTGAACTTTAAGCTGTATTAGAAATTTACTTCCAGAGCAAAGTACGCTCAAGAGCACGAAAAATTGTAGGGCCTGGATTTCAACAGCGTATGTAGTTGGATGAAATTCATTGTGCCAATTAAATATCACCTAATGACAACTCATATTGTCAACGCCTCTGCCACCTAGCAGCAGGGTTTTGGGAATCGACTCTAACGGAGTCTGTGAGAGCGGGGTCCCGGAACTAACCCCAGGTTACGGTTTAAGTCCTCTACAACAAATCAGCCCCTCGTATGGGCCGGAAATTTGCGATGGCAATTCACTACTCCACTGAGTGTAAATACGCCCCTTGCGGCTGCTGTTGCTCGTCCGCATAGAGCCGACAAAAGAGGCAATAGCGTAAATCAGGATACAAGACGGTGAACAAAATCGCCATTGAATGAGCGTACCGGTATATCCTTACCTCAGCCGCAGAATGGCTTATATAATATCAATACGTTATAATCAAGGTACATTTAAATCTAAAAAGCTAAAAAAAAGTAAAAGAAAAAGAAGGATCTATCTCGAGAATCAAATCACGACTACTCGTGTTCCATCTTTGTAGCATATGCTTGCTTAAGCCAGTTGCTGAACTCAACAAGCAAATGCTGACGGTGGCACTCAACGGTTTCGTCATCAGAAGCGGCTGGGAAATAGATCGCCAAGTCAACATCGAAGCCCTGGCCGTCCTCGTGATCCTTGAACTGGTGGTACAGCTCCATGATTTGGACACCTTCAATAAATCCTCGGGCAGTCATTTTAATAGTGTAGCTAGGGTCGTCCTTAACGAAATCGGCACGCTCCACACCAAAGGTAAGCGAGAACAAAGTTGGCTTCTCTCCCAATGTTTCTAGCACAGTCATTGTCCTTGGCTCTGGAGCTGGACGAACGACCCAGTGCTCGGGATGAGCCGCAAGCTTTTCCTGATCCGGGAGCATGGCATCCTTTGCCGGAAGGAACCAGCTAACAAAGTCCTTTGAGGTGAGCCCTCGGGGAGAGAGCATAATTCGCGCTGGCTTCCACTCTCCGTTTGATTCGGCGGCGATTTTTTTCCAGTATTCGGTTGCAGCGGCCGTCTCCTCTCGAAGCAGGTCGATCAGGCCATCTTCGCCCAGCAGGCGTCGGACCAACATCATCGATCGGCGAGCGAATTCCGCCTCGAGATCTTTGGTCTCTCGGGTTGATTCAGGTCCTTGGGTGATATTGATGGCGAGTGGGGCGAGGGTCATTGTCTTTTAGATCGATAGAGATCTCAATTACTACGAGCAGACGTTCCCTTTTATATTGGTAGTACCACGGCCATCGCAAGGACATGTCGGAATATAGTGATCCCGTTCCGACCTGTAGTCCTTCGTTCCTACCGCAGTACTACTGTACTACCTATAGCGGTACCTATAGCGTTGTACCAGGGTACTAACATCGAGTGCTACAGTCGGAGCCGTCCTGTACCGAGCGGAGGGCCGAGCTGTTAAGAACGCTTAAAATTGAATTTTCCCCTGCGGATCTCGTATTCTCCACAGATCGGGTGCCCGAACTTTACCGATCTCTCACTCAGCGGCATAAAACGATACAAATATTCGTATCAGCCGTAGGCTGCTGTGCAGCACTGCCTTCTCTCCGTCCCGCTACCCCGGAAACTTCTCCAGAGGTCGGATAGCCGAACTTTATCCTCCTCACTTAGCCAGCGGCATAAAATGTCGACGTTTTCTGCCTTGGTTGGGCGACATTTCCTTCCATCCGTCCGTAAAATACTCCACAAATCGGGTACCCGAACTTTATCTACCACAGCATGGATACAGTAGTGGCGGTGGAGTCGGCAACGCTACCCATGCTTGACTCCGGTGCGCAGCGTGTGACGTCACGAGTCATCCCCACACCATTCACGAATGGCACTCTCGATACTAGCGAGGGCCTCTGCGCAGTATCTAAGTAAAACACTTATAACGGTCAAATCTCTCTGAAATAGATTAGCTCAGATTCTAGATTGCAACTGGAGCCAGTTGCGTTACAGTATACAGTTTTTCCCTCGACTTAATCGTTGCTACCTTGGCTTCATATACACATAGTCTTTATGGGTACTTAAACTAGGCTCCTCATTTGGACTCTAATCAAGAATTATCTATCTATTGGTATACGGCACTTGCATCGTGAGGATCGGTTACTACAGGCCCAAGGATAGCTCGACTAGTAGTAGTAGTATGGCTCACGGCGAAGGCACCTGCGGCGGAGGTAAAGTATGGCACCCTTCAGCTGCATTTTATGTGTGTCTTCCTTCGAGGGGACACTTTGGTATGCACCTCATCGAAGGCATAGGCACAGAATTCATTCGACAACTGAACACCACACACTCTACGGGAAGCTGAGAATTGTATCACAGCATAATTTTATAGTATATTAGATCCTGATAAGATAGAAAGATATTGTGGCATAAGGTCAGTCTTCTGTTTGGCGAATAAGGTGCGCTACTGCAGCTGGGGCTCGAAGGTTCCTTTCGTTTGGATAGATCCGTCTAATCTTCGAGCTCATCTCTAACTATTCGGTCCACCATCCGAATGAGAAATCGAATCATCAATTGTATCTGGGTTAGCGGTAATGGATTTTCACCGTCTTGAGCTGGACCGATTCTAGTGGGAGGATCCGTTTGGAATGTGCCTCGGACAACACCTTTTGGATCTCCATCCCGTTGGTAGAGGTCGAACAAGGTACATGTTTTGAAATCGAACAAAATAAGGCCCTTGGAGTAAAACGAATACTTACTCAATTGGTAAGAAACCTTTCTTGCGTTCCCGCGAAGTAAGGTCCTGGAGCACATTTCCTTAGCCTGGTCGAACTTGAGCTCAAATTCCTCAGGCGTACAGGCAGCATGTTCAAACTGCTTCCAATCAAATGCTCCAGGTCGCATAAGCTTAGCAATAGACACAATGAACTCTTTGTCTTTATGGGTGAGAACCCACTTGTATCCCGGGTATTCAACCATACCTCTGAAGTCCCAGGTAGGATAGTTCAGAGTTACATATGCCATGAGTACAATGTCCACAGGATGAGCGATATGTTTTGCAAACATAAGCACAGCATCAGCTTCGCTCGCGAGGGAATTATATCCCCTTGCCAATTGCGCTGCCGCCAATGTATCCAGATGTATCAAATTCTGAACTGCCGTATCAAAATCTGCCCGCAGGTCTTCAGGCAGCTCATTAATAAAAGCCCCTAAAACTTGCTCCTTAAATCCAGATTTTCCCAATGGAATTGTGTACTCACTTTCGTCATAGGTAATTTCGACGGGCACATATTGATTTAAGACGTCAGATACTGTGGTCATTGCAAAGGCGAACGAACTTTTCCACCAAGGGCAGCTGAAGGAAGAACCTCAAAAGGAGCGGGAGTATGGCATTTAAGTAGCTATTGAAATGATTACCAGATCTTTGAAATGAGGATCGCATATGCAACACCATTGCATGAAACGGAAGTACAGCAGTATCTGCATGTAGGAATATGTCATACCAGGAGAGGTACCGATAGAGCAGTACACGGTAGAGAAATCTTTATGATAATCAAGTTCTGTGGCTTCGTGGCAAAAAAATTCAGATCATGAAATCATGACACTTGAGTACGAGGGGCGAAGAATAAAATATCAACTATCCTACGTAGTTACATTCTAGACGTCCTGGTGAAGATGGATGCCGTGGTTATGCCGCATATGCATGAATGAATAATTTATGGCGGGGGGGGGGGCTGTCAAATATTGGCGTTCCATAATGCAATACCTATGGAGCCGTACTTCTCATGTTTGAAACTTTGAAACTCGGCTAACGGTATGGCATCAGTTGGTTTTACCCCTTATTCTTTCACGTTAAAGTACGGCAGTTCTCTGAGTCCGAAATTACCGGTGCTGGCTACACTGCCATGCAATCCACTCGTGAGAACGCCGAACCTTCCTCCTTTGCCGTTGACGCGGTTGAGAAGTGCGCTTGTTTGCTCCAGATAGACAGAACTCTGATCGGAGTATCTTTACCTATTGCAGTAAAATGAGGTTACTCTCCGTGGGGTAAAAAGAAATTATACGAGACCGTTGGCCGCTTGCCGAACAGTGCTCCCTTGGAGAGCTTAAAAGAATACCGCTGGTTATGTTTATCACACTTCGTTTCCAGTAGTTCCATTACTCTCCGGAGTGTGTAGCAGTAAAAGAGACACCAAGGGCCGCAAATTTAAGCGAAGCATCAAATAGTTGCCGAAATTGGCAAGGATTCATACCGGATTGTAACAGTGATATGCTGAAGATCAGGACGATAAGGTTGTAGCCAGTGTAAATCTTGTGCAAATGTGGAGTTCAATATATAGGGTACCGTAGTACACCCTCTATTTATGTGCAAGATGTTAAGCATCCGACTCGGCGGTTCAATTAAGGGTCTCCGATAAAGTGTGAATATTTTCAGCATCTTAGCCGCTCTTTCTTCCAGAGTGCCCTGCACCATTTTTTTTATTTCTTTTGCTTCAAAGTCTAGCAAGACCAGCTCTTGGCCCTCAGTACCTCTCTGTTCCACCAAACGGGAGCAATTATCGTGCCCTCTCACGCACACTTCATTTCCCACGCTCGGCTTTGACACATTCCCAACCAAGAAATCTGAAAACTCAAATCGCTACCGTTACTGTAGTACAGTGAGGGTAATAGAGGGTTATCGATCAGTAACGGTAATAAAGGGTTATCGATACTTTGATTTAGATTTGATTTGTTGATGGCGACACTGGACTGGCATCACTCTGGATGCTCATTCGCAAGGCTAAGTAATTAAAGCCCGAACGCACCCTCAGAGTTATAATATGCAGTCAGTGTTTATTTCAATATCCCGCTTGCCACTAAGCATCCAGTTATATATCGCTAGCGCCAGACTACCGCCAACAATCGCAGTACCAGCAGTGCCGCTGTAGCTAACGTCAAGGTACCAAGAATTCTCCAGGTTGACAATTGTTTTAAAAAGACGTACCAACTTAACATTTTGTAGTGTAAACAAATGCTCCAAGTTGATTTAGAACATCCGCCCTGGGCAGCAAACCACTTGCTCCCAGCGTCCTCGAATATTTCCTCAAGGCGGACTTTCAGTGCGTTGTCTTCCCCGTAGTTCTTATAGATAACTCCGCCATCTCTAGTCTCGTAGTACGATAGACTTTCACTGTCAAATATACACTTCAACATACAACAGAATCCCTTGTCGTACTGTTGCTCTATGCAGTCCACCATCTGTGTATCTAAGTTATCCAGTGTATCCAGTGTAGTCAACCCATTGATAAAATAATCGTTATAGGCCTTCGTTACGTCAACAACAGGAGCAGCCACACTAAGGCCCGCTATGAACAAGATAGGTTTGATCAGATACATATCTAAATAAAGAAACATAAGTAAATAAGCGAAGTGGAGCTCCAGATCTACTCCTCCTAGAGGTATACGACATTTAAACGTGAGTTTACCTGAGGTGGAGGTACCCAGGTTCCCCATCAACCAAACGGGACCCAGCCATTTGGACAGGAGGGCACGTCTCAATGCGTCCGCACGCACCATGTCTCACTCTATCTCAAACTGCCGTGAAAATTCACCACATGAACTGGGCAGTATAACAGAAAGAAAGAAACCAAGGAAGCTATTTAAGTCCTCAAATTCGCGAATTTTATGCCATTCCTTGAAGAGTTAACATGAAATTCTTATATCTGGTGGTCGCTAGCATCGTGTCACATGCGCTGGCTTATATCGAGACTCAGAACATAGTCGAAGATAATATCCGGTAGAATCCTGCGCCCTAGTAAAAAACGGACTCTAATCATTTTTTATCTTATCAGGATCTATTTTACTATAAAATTATACAGATGATACAATTCTCAGCTTCCCATATAATACCCCGTGATGATCAGTTGCAAACCTTTCGTGCCAGGGAGTTCTGGCAGCTCAAATGATTCACTCATTCCCTGTAGGAGGGGCCTCTGAGACGAGCGAAACTGGACTAAAAGACTTGCCGGGAATCGAGCAAATGCCGTACATGCACCTTTACGTAAGGTATATACCAGTAGGTAATGCAGTTTATAAAACATGTCCCAAGCACTGCAGCGCCGGAGTTCGGCGGAAGGACTTGTCATCCCATAATAGCGAAAAAGTACTGGTTGACTACGTATAAGCTCTATGTACTAGGGGCACAATAGTTTTAAGCTTTTACTTAACTGTAATTGGGTACACTCGGTTCGGTTGTAAACTTCTAGTTTTCCACCTTTGGTATTAACTTTCATTGATTAATAGGCGAGGTCTTCACGGATATCACCTCCGATCTACTCTTGATTAGTAAGCTACGACCGAACTCTCGGGAGCGGCCTTGGTGCCAGGGCGGGGTTCAAGATGCTTGAGTCATCTTGGATCCCGCCCCTTCTTTTTGCCAGCCGCTGGCGGACTAAGCTTAGTCAGTCCGACGGCCAGCCCAGTCGCCGAGGTCGAGAGCCGTTACAATGCATATGCACTGATATACAACCTTGAATAAACTTTGCGGCCCACAATTGTTTGAAAGCGCCGTGCTTACAATGTAGATCTGTCAGACGTTCGGCTTTTGTCCGGCGAAGCGTGCCGATAACTACAATGTTTCAGGATGTTTCTTTTGACCTCGCCTCAAAATGGCTCTGTTGCCTGTTTTTTCTGGTTGTATCTTTAGCAATGATATACTACAGTACAGAACAGGTTGATTTATGTGGAGGCATACGGCATTAGGACACATTTAACTTTAAATTGTTTGCACGGCGCAATACTATCCGATCACACTGGTCCGAAGTCGAAAAGCTCGACAGATCTTCATGCATTGCATGGAAGTAAGGAAATACATTGTAAACATATTCTGTTGTCTTATGTTGTCAAATAACCTTTATTTGGAACATCTCGGGTAGAGTTCACTTCGACATGGGCAGTTTAGGCTTGTATTCCTCATATGACCGATAATGTCTTCCACCAACATAGAGATGTATGCATTTACAATACATATATGCGTGACACAAGGTAGCGCCGTGTACCTCAACAACTTATCCAGGATTTTTGGTTCTGTGCCCATACACAATGCATTCACGGCAGAAGAGCCGCCCGAAGTATATAAGCTTATCACTTGCCCTCATATTTTCGTCTTCTCAACAATTTCGATTTCATCGACGCTCCGTATGGAGGGTGATACACAGCAATTATTAATCGCCATAAATAGGGCGGGGTTGAGATTGAGTATAGCATGCGTGTTAGCGGGGGCAATCATAGCTTTACTAATATGGCTATCATATTAGTTCAATTCCAAGATAGTGGATAATAAGATTACTATCTACCTGGAAGAAGAGTTGGCTGAGGACCTCACAAGTTACCATAAGCAGCAAAGAGCATTAGCGAAGTACCATGAGGCCAGAGCACCAGCGTACATAGGACTCGCATATGATACGACTGCAAAAACATATCATGTGATGGCGGGACACTCTCTCCCAT